>JAPYZT010000932.1:0-25640 GCA_030522965.1 Tryphoninae sp. A BG-2022a
GCGCTCGTCTCGAGTGACGCCACTTGAGCGTTCGAAAACTCTCCGCCAAAATGGGTGACCGATTAGTACGCAGCAGGACGCAAACCACGACTCTCCACAGAGATACGATGGAAAAATAAAAAAAAATAGTTAGACACTTTTAACCTTCCAATATACTATAAAAGGTTTTCATCAATGTGTTTTGTTTCGTTATCGACAAAATAATTGTGTATGTGTGGAGGTGAACGATTTACAAAAACTATATTTTTTGTATCTTTTTTGTTATTCGTTTTTCTGTTTATAAAGCAAAGTAATATTGTCATTAAAAAAGACATTTTTTTACAAGTAATTCTTATTTATTTATGGGAATGTTACTTTGATTTACAAAACAGGGACAAATAAAAAAAAATAGTTTTCGAAAGTCGTTCACCTCCTCGTAGTGAAAACTGGACAATGTTCAAATTGGTAAACAGCAAAGAAACGACAAAATAATAGGTGTACAAGTACTTACAAGGAAACTGTCTCAGGTCGTACACTCCGATTTAGGTGAACTTTGGCACGTTGGTAAAATGAACGACAATGGGTGACACGTATTTGTTTATACGTGTCAAAATTCATTTTGAAGAAGTGAAATTCACCCTTAAAATAGGGGTTTTTTCGTTCTTTGTCGATAACTTTTGAACGGTACAAGATATAAATAAGTTACAAATTGCAACAACATTCATTTTTTCGTGTACTATACACTTGGAAACGAGAATGCTGCAGATAACAACAAATTTCATATTGTTTATTACACAAATGAAAATGTTTCATAAGTATCTCCGAGAATTTTTAATCGATTGGCATGTAAATTTGCATACACGTAGATGATTGCTGCTAGTCTTTTGCACATTTCGATTTAAAATCACGTTAATATAGGTTCGTTACAATAGGCGAGTGTATATTCGTAAATTGCACCCCTTCCCTCATCGATCCCCCAACGGCTCCCCTCTGGAACGTGCAAAGTTCTTACCGCGCGACATGGACCGTTTATTGCAATAAACAATGCGCCAATTATTGTCATATTCGTCATTATCATTATGAACGTCTACTAATCCGAGAATGCAACATTTTATTCCTTGGAACCTTGTTTATCTCGGCCCATTCACGAAAGAACAAAGTTTTTAAGTGTGCGTTGACCCCTTAAGAATGACATTTCACTAAAATAAAAACATTTGTATCGACTAGTACCACTGATTATATTTCCATTGCAACCCATTTTTATTTTTACGAGCTTTCGTCCATGTCGACGGTAAAAAGTTTGCACGTTCCAGAGGACGACTGTTGGGGGATGAAGGGGGGGAGGGGTGCAATTTACGAATATGCATTCTCGTATTAAAACGAACCTATATTAACGTGATTTTAACCCAGAATATGCAAAAGACTAGCTGATAGTACGATACACTTGGTTAAAATACCGAAGAGCAATTTGACCCCCTTCATTATGAGATAGCGAAAAAAAAGCAAAACACACGTATCCGCTATTCTTCCATCATGTACGCTTATGCAAATCTACGTCCCAATCGATTAAAAAATCCCGGAGATATGCATGAACAATTTTAATTTTTGGAACAAACAATATGAAAATTATTGTTATTTGCATCATTTACATTTCCGGTATAAAAAGGGGTGTTCAAAAAGTAAGGTGACTTTATATTTTCATGAGCAAATATTTATTTATTCATTAATATTTATATTGTCCCCTTCAAAGTAATCCCCCTCACAACGGATACGATGCACTTGTGCCAACGTTTTTTTCCAAGCCTCAAAGCATTTCTCATAAGCAGTTTTTGGTATAGCCTTGAGCTCCTCCAGCGATGGAGTTTTTATTTCATCAATCGTTGCAATCATCTCCGTCCTTTCATAGGTCTTTTCAGTTTTGGGAACAGGAAAAAGTCGCAGGGGGCCAAATGCGGTGAATATGGTGTCTGAGGCATGATTGTCGTGTTGTTGTTGGCCAAAAAATCTCTCACAAGTAACGATGAAGGAGGAGGTGTATTGTCGTGATGCAAAAGCCATGAATTGTTTTTTCACAATTCCGGACATTTTTTTCGTATTGCTTCTCGCAAGCGTCACACAACTTGAAGGTAATACTCCTTATTGACCGTACGACCTTGAGGTAAAAACTCCTCATACACTACGAAACAGTAGTCGAAAAAAACAGTAAGCGAAACTTTGACATTTGATCTCGGAATTGGCTCGGCCATGGTTTTGACATATACAGGGGGTCGCTAAGCCTCGCTATCCGCAGTAACACCTTAGCGACACATTTCGATATCGTAAAGACAAAACTTGCTAAACGTATAGTGTACAAAATCGGCGTCGTCGTTATAATAGCGTCTAATAGTAAATAGTTTTGGGAAAAGTTAATGAAAAATACGGATGAAGCAAAAGCTTTTTCCTCCTATCTTAACCGAGTAATAGTTGTAGGTGACGTTTTATGTTGTAAATGTCGACTCGCCATTTATACAAAAGAGAATTGTAACAACTTCCTTAATTCTGAAACTGGAATAGATCTTTCTGATTTTGAATTAATCATCAAATGACCCAACATTTGAAGCAAAATTAAAATCAAATGAAGTAGATTCTGAGATTGAATATGTAGATATTCTGATGGAGAGGTCTATTGCTATTTATAAATGGTGCTGTTTTTATTTTTATGACAATAATATAACTGTAATTCTTGCAGAAGCCAGCTCGGAATGTTATATTAAAGAGAAAATCTTCATTCCAGCTGGAAATCGATGATATATCAATCATCTTATAAAAAATCAAATAGCCGAGAAAAATCTGCAGGTTTTGAAAACGCATTTCAACACAACAAGACTGATCGTGTCATAATTATCAAAAGTGATGGAAACTCTTTCCATCTTTTCACTGGTTTATGTTGGGAAAACCTTCTGGAGATAAATGAAATGATGAGTTCTATGCGAAAGAGTCAATCTCGATCTGTGATTCAAGCTATCGTTGTATATCTTCAAAGTACCTACGGGGAATTCAAGTAAAATGTTAGCTTCTATATTAAAAGATAGAAAATGATCAAATAATTTCAGACTATTCTGTGAGTATGGTGAAATCATTTGAAAATGACGTTCTACCAGAGCGTTTTGGTGAGCATTTTTTTGATGGGTCTAAACTGAAAATCATACAACGAAAATTGCAAATAATTTATTTAATGCCAGTTCTTAATTTGTCAGAGGCAAGGGGAGCTCACGGTCAAAAAGCATCCCGTATTGTGAGAGACGGAGAAAAATATATTGTTCATAATTACATATATTTTTCTCCGTTTATATATACGTTTTAGGTTTGCCAACAACATTGCCGACGGAAGACAAATGAAAAAAGTAGTTTCTGAAAGAAATCGCCGACGAGAATAGTATACCATAAGGGTACACAGTTACACACTGGCCCGAATACGATTTGCATTTTTTTTTCGCTATTTTGCACCCCCTAAGGAAATTTGAAAAAAAAATTATATGTTGAAGAGGCCATATGAAGGAATACTCACGAGAAAAATGGTAGATGTATCTAGAAAACATAAATTCAAAAAAAAATTCAAATATTTAGAAATTGTTTAGACCACTTATGTTTATTTAATTTTTTTTCAATTTATTTTTTAATTGTCCCATCGACCTACATAACATATTTTTTGGTCATCAGCATCGGCCGAGCTGTTTACGAGAAAAACAATTTGTTTTATTCTTCTTTCCCCCTTTCTTACAAAAATATGTTTTCGAGGTTGAGACATTGAAGAATTGTGTGCCTCATCGGACTTGATATATGCGGGGCCAGTTTATACACGCTTACCTAGCTAGGCCCTTTCATTCAAAACCCAAAGCCGCAATAAGATGCAACAACTGATTTATAAAATCATCGTACTATATGATCTCACGAAAAGGACAAAAAATACGGTCTTTTCTCGAAAAAACGCCACCGAATAGTTGGAGAAAAAGTGAGGAGTACGCAATTGAAAGATTCAATTATAAGTCACCGCGCATTTATTCGTATACATAAGAAAGAGCAGGAGTCGAGTAATAGAGTGTACACGTTGAAAAAAAAGAATTACAAAGTCGAGGTCCCGAGATTATTGTTCTTCGTTGACGGTGTGGTGTATTAAAGCCGTGAGGTATGGGTTGAATGCGATTGTAGTGTGTGTAGCGTATCAGCGGTGAGGGGCACACCCGTCGTCGCTGAACAGCTACCGGTGCTACTGCTCCCGAGTTTTCGCTCTTTCTCCCTCTTGAAGAGGCACACGGGAGAGAACAGATTTATATTTGAAATTAGATTAAGCTTCTGCGCTTGAAAGCTATATAAATGCCCCCTGCATCCTTCTAGCTGCTGCCGTTTGCCACTGGTACACATACATATAGACTCGTCTCTGTATTGGTGAGCGTTTCTCGACACAATCCTGGACGGGGAGCGACTCGATAAGCCAGCAACTACTTGCTCTCCTCACTCTTTCCTTCGTTTTTCAAACCTCTCTCCATTCTCCCACATCTACTCACGTTCCGTCTCATTCTTATAACCATCGTCTCTATTTTATTCAATCTCACTCGCCCGTTTTTTTCATTTTACCGCGTCCCTCGACACGCTAAAATCTGGAGACCCGTTTATTCTTTTCTCCCTTGGCTTCTCGCTATTTACGAGCCAGTATTTAATTGTAATGTTGCACGGCAACCAGATAGCAACGGCAGTCAGAATTTAGGATAAACTCCAACATATACCTGAATAAATGCATAAACAGGTTTGATAAATAAATCACAACCTGTATCATCCAAAAATGGCCCAAATCTTTATCTTCGTCATCATTTCGACACGCATATATCACATATGAGTGAATACCAATACGAACGTATACGGCAAGAGGAAAAGCCTCGATAAACCAATGCTTTTAATAACCTGCGCTCGATCCTAGCTTCCTTTAGCTCACATCGTATACGTACCTTTAATCTCCCACCCCACCTCGCATCTTATCACGTTCTCTTTGGGTTTGGGTCTCTTCGCTCGATTTCTCTTATATTACTAGCTATGGAAATGTCACATCGTCTACCCGCTTTGTACCACAAGCACGTGCACTTCCCAGCAACTTTCCTCGTCCATGCCTGACTTTTTATCGCAGTCGATGATAAATAAATGCGATGTTGGCCGCATGATATTGAGTTTAACGTTTATTTTTTTAATAAATCGTTCCTCGATCGCTCGTCAATGTTTGTCGAATTAGAAAACAAGTTTATCGACTAATCATTGTTGAGCACTATCAAAAACTGAATTTAGTACGGAGTTAATCGATTTTGCTTACTTCTCTTGCGGGGGTAATAATTTTAGTTATTTTTTTCATGAGATGGCGTATACATCTTCCATCTTTCCAAGACAACCAACGCGAATATTTGTGACAGTTTCTAATGTCAGCAATCAAAATAATAAAACACGTGCAGTGCAAAATGTCTGCAGTAAAAGTATGGAGCCTGGAGAATAAAAGTAAGCGAAAACATTTGATCCAATTGATATTATGTGTGCTTGTGTCAGTGTTATCAATCAAAAGTAGTCCACATTATAGCCCTAGGTTCGTATAACAATAAGAACCTATATTTTTGCATTTCAATAATTATTATTACTATCTTTTTATTATACAGTTCTGCAACTTTGAGATTACAGTGGGTTATTATAAGAGATGTCAGTACATTTAGGATAAAGGTTGTTCTTTCTTCTGTTTTCAGATTTATACATCGTATCCCTAAAATATGAATGCAAATGCACATAAAAATAAAGGAGGCACTAGAATTAGACTCATTTGTGATAATAGATACAAAAATTCGTTATTAGATTCTGAGTTCGATGAAGATCTAACAGTATTTCCCCGACGGCGGATGAATATTAATGACAGTGACGAAGACTATAGTACTGAATCATCATGGGATGGGGATAATTCAGGACCCACAAAGAATTATTTGATAATCATGTATCCCAGGTGAATCATAATCTTTGTCATCAGCCTTGGCAAGGAGATTATCCTAATGTCCCAGAAGCAACCCGCTCTCCCCTGACCTATTTTCGAAAACTGACATAGAAATTATAACTAATATAGTTGACTACACCAATATGTATGCAGTATAATGCGTTTTAATCGCAGATTCGGTTTTGTTCCACCTCCTCTAACCATACCCGAGACAATTTCGCATAACAATCAACATTGATAACTGCACTTTTTCGAGGAATTTAAACCCCGAGGAACTATTTAAATATACAATTGGTCGCCGACAGTCGACCGGTTATTCTAATTGAGCCACAAGACAATCAAATTATAGAGAACTTCGCATGGAAACTTATTTTTTATACTTCCCAAAAACAATTATCCGAGAAACATTATAACAAATTTAACAATACGGCGATTTTGTTCTACCACCGTTACGGAAGATTCGTGTAAATTCGTGCTGTGTTGGTGCAAGCCAGTATGGACAATTGGGCATGCGTACCAACTGGCGATGCCAACACGTCGAGTGCCGGAAGTGTAGAATCGCACAAGTCGCTTTCGCACACGTGTACTCAGGAAAGGGACATCGATGGATAAGTAATGAAAGAAAAACGTCACTAGAGAGAAGAGTCGGGGGATAAAAAAGTTCCTTTTTACAAGCGAGATATAGACGCTCGTGTAAGATCAGGACGATTGCTCATGCGTGTTCACACCACCTCGGATAGAAATGGCATATACATGTACCGTGTACGGTGTGCATAAAACATCAAACTCTTCTGATTCGTATATATGCAGAAGCGAACGAGCGACAGATTGAGAAGGACATTATACAACGTATATCCTACAGGAAGAAACTGACTGACGTTGCGATAGCGAATACTAGGCGATAAAGGGTGGAATTCCGAGGTTGTGATGGTCTTACACAAGGGCAAAGGTTTTTTTTTTCCTATATGACACCGATCACCAAGGAATAGGTAAGCATGACGGAGTCTTCTTCAGAATTTCCTCCTCTCGTCCTGTGACAGCCAGATCTTAGATTTCGTATTGTGTAGATCGTCGGATTGGTACACAATTTCTTGAAGCATTTACTAACGCGATCATGTCGAACATACGATAGCAACTGACAAGTCGTTGATGCCTTGTTGGTTATCGGTACATTAATTCACTGTTGTTATTTTTGTTCAAAATGGTAATATCCTACAAAATGTTCATTTTCAATTGTATCATTGATTCTCCATAAAAAAGTTAAACGGAAAATGTATTGGAACCACTTTTTTACCAAAATTATCAACATAACATGCGTCGTTATGAGGCCTCAATGCAGAGTTCCAATGGAAAGTGCAGTATTAATTGATTCATTGTGTTCAGAAACATTTTGGAATATATAATATTTTTCTAAAATGTGTAAGTACAATTTATTAAGTTACAAAAAAACAATATAGGCACATGTTACTGTTTATAATGATATAATGAATACCAGTAATTTCCAGTAGCTTATTGCCAGGCCGCAGAAGGAATAACAGTTTCTTCTTCCGTCACTGATCGATTTTGACGTCTAATAAGTTCAGACTGGCAACTATTCGATTCATCATTTACATAGGTGTTTGAAGTACACCCGCGTAGCCGTATCCTTGAGGACCGAAGTTGCGAACATAACACTCTAGAGAAGAGGGAAAGGTATTCGAAAGTAGGGTCAATGAAATGAATGGAGGTTTCCCAAACTTGGTATGTGGTAGGTCAATTCACTAACGCTTGCAGTAGATCTCCCCACAATTTTCATGATAGGTTAACGTCTCGAGTGGTTTGCGACAGCAAAAACAGCTGAAGCATATGTTGTGATAGGGCACGCCAGAAGCGATCTGTATAAGAATACAACTATTCAATAAGATATTGATCATATACAATGTACAAAATTATTGCCACACGCGTAACGCTTCCGATACAACAATTGCGAGCAATCTCCGAATGTTAACCCTCCAGCCATCGCGTAGAATTTGAAAGACTCCCAACTTGTCGCGATTCTAATCGATACTCGCAGATGAAGAACTGCCCCGCCCAATAATCGCCAACAATAAAAAAAATCCTGCACTTTTGCCGTAATTTCATTACCAAAATAGAAATAGTTCAAGAAGAACTTTGAGGATACATCTGCCTAATATTTAACACTCCTATGCGTTATACACTTTGATACCCGTTCGACAATTGGAAGTTTTCGAAGATCTATAAAAAAGATAGGTGTTGGGCATAGCCCAGGAGCTTTGAGGCCCCGTACGACTACGTATACATAAAATTCAAGCGCAATCATTGTAGGGTGGACGAATGAGAACCATCGTTCTCAATAGGTTACCTGCATTTCAGCCTGATAAACCTTCCGTCCGCAACGTTGGCAATCGTGACCTCCGCCAAGGCACTCGCATCCCGCAGGTAATTTAGGCTGACAGAACGAATCAAATGGAAGAACTTGTTCCTGTTGATGACAACCGGTTGACAACGAGCAACCACCACCGCCGGCAGCTCGACCTCCGGAAACGGCAGATCTACGCAAACATAACGAATTCGAGGATTAAAGCGATGGAGCACGGACTCAAAGAAATCTTACCGGCAACTCGCGCCACCTCTTCTGCCAGTGCCGGACATGCTATCTGAAGTTCCGGGGGTCGCGAGAATTCGGCAACATGGTGGCTGTGGCGCACATCGCCGTGGTGGCATGCACGGCGATCCACCACCTCCGGGATGGACCTTACAAGGTGGAGTTGTGCATGGCCTCGATGGCAAACATGTTTGACCCGGCTTTCCACAACCGCCACAACATCCGCTACCGCAAAATCCACCGCCTCCGCAACTCTGAGTATAACCGGTACAAGGGGTGTTGCACCGAACGATCCTACGTCGTACTGGAGTACAGCCTGCCGGTGGACAACAGCCCTTTCTGCCCGAACATGGAGGCGAGCATGCCCCCACGCCGCAAGATGAAAGCCTCGAAGGGTCCGACGAACAAGGATCCGGAAGACGAGGCGGACATGTGTCGCGATTCATTGGAAGACGTTCCGCCTTAGAAGCGCAAGCTCCATCGTGGATATCATCGTGGCTGACCTTGCAACATCCGCCGGCCCTCGGTGAATGAACAGAAATCTCTTCGAATGCACCACTGCAGCATCCACCGGTACTGACACTGTTGCCGCAATCGCTGCTTCTCGTGCGGCCACTGCAACCACAAGCACCTTCTACGGTCGAGCTTCTCTCCTTTCTATACCTCCTGCAGCAGGAACTTTTAGTGGAATGATCGAACCCGAGGCGTGTTGCACCACCCACGCTGCTACAACAACAATTAGATCCTTCACCGCCGCAACCCCCGCGCATCCTAACGTCTTTGCAGTCACCGATATCTTCAACATCGCCATCGGTGTCAACATCTACGCTTACATTAGCGTCCGATAGCACCTTTTCCTCATCGGTGTTACCGTCATCTTCATAAGCTGAGTGTTCGAAACTGACGATTTCAGCATTGTTGCAATGTTCGTCGAGGCTATTCTGCATCGCTGTATAACGAACACCTGACTTTCTCAAGGATTCACCTTCGGCATACTTGAAAAATACTTTTCTTCTAGAAGCTGGCCAAGTGTAATGGAATTGTCGACATGGATGCAAAAAGATTTCTTGCGACGAATCAATAGTAACGAGAGAATTTAGCTTAGTTGCATATTTTAAGTTGGGATTGCGGAACAAATAGACGATAGTATCTAGATTTGGATTTGCCTGATATTTCAAGAATATTTACACGGCATTAATGTCCAATCGTTTTAGTACTTGTGTATAATATCTCTATTACTCCCACGCTTAAGCCTGAGGACATTTATACATATGACAAAGATACGATCTCACCTGAAATGGACCCGGCTATTCCGAACAATGTTTTTTCCTCGGCAGTTCTTTTCGATATTGCTTCGTTCTTGAAATGCTCGGACTCTATTAGTTTTATTGTATTCGTGACGATGATGACGACACTCTTTCGAATGCTGGCAAAGCTTCTTATTCGATAAGTATGGACTGTCTGAGGTTTGGTGAACCAAGCAACTTAAATTGCAATTTTGATAAAGATCTAATGCGTCGCCGGAGTTTGGGGTGCGCAAAATCCACATAGGAGCTTGCTCTCTCGAAGTAGGACTGCCGAAGGTACTGCGGGGCAATGAAGTGAAAACTCTTAACAATGCCACAAGCAGCTCCCAAAATGGAATTCAATATGATAGTAGTTTACTGCACTTGAATTCAAAAATATCTAGAGCACGTTTCATGTAGGATTTTCTGGAAAAATATCGCGCATCTGGGATTTTTGAAACAATATAGCTGAAGATCAGAATATGATTATCGTATGTCGACCAAATCTCGCTAATAGAAACCTTGGTATCTATCTTTTTTTTGGATTTCCGGACTCTTATAGTCCCGCAGGTCGGGATCCGTAAATTGCCCGGCACTGAGCAACCGATCGCCTTAAAATTTGGAGGGTACATAGAGAATTATGGCATAAAGTGCATGACGGTCTTATTTTTCCAAAATTTTGGAAACGTTTTTCCGGTGGTAACTAAATCTGCAAAAAAATTTCCAGAACTTACGAAAAATAAGACTGTCATGCACTTTATGCCATAATTCTCTATGTACCTTCCAAATTTTAAAGCGATCGGTTGCTCAGTCCCGGGCAATTTACGGATCCCGTTTTCGAAGCGTAAGTAGCTCGTCGCCTGTTACACTGCCTCTTAAGATGGCTGGTAAATATTTAAAAAAAATAGAAGTGAAAAAGTTTGATATTGACGTAATAAATTTGTTGATATATCGCTTGCGATAAATAAGGTGTAATTCGTCCACCAGAAGCGCTTGTCGAATGTATAACATAAATAATCACGAGGTACACAGCCTTTGAGGAATCAAGCGAATATGGGAACGCGAACAATCCAAGCAAATGTGGTTTCCCGAAACTTAGACATGACGGTATATGTACCTTTCGATGTTAACACGTTATGCGGCTCATTTTGATTTGCTAGGTCGATAATTAATCAAATCACTATCAGCAGACGAATGATTAACCCATTATAAGTTAACCTCTCTATAGAATAGACACGTCTTGTACGCTTTGAAACAAAGTAATTTTAAAGCACTTAATTATTCCCGATATCCGAACGAACCTCTCGGAAACGGAATGATGTTTGGTATACGACGCAGTGGGCCCACCGACACTGGAGGATCGATGACAGATGCTCCTATCAGAAGTTCGATGATCCAATAGAGAAGCCTGGCTCTCAACGGTAGGTTTGTTAGTACCTAGTTCGAGAGATCCGTTACTCGCGAGCTCTTTCTCCTCGCCGACGCGGCCACCACCACCACCGCGCAGTCGTCGCTTCTCGGGTGAGCAGTCCAGTAATTCTTCGAGACCTAGATCTTGGATTTGCTCCTTGATAAACGACCAGCCTTCCTCACAGTAGCAGTAGCAAGAATGGTCGGCCACCGAGTCACAGCCAGCAATACCGAAATCTATCTTATCGATCGCCGGTACAATCGAGTTTATTGGCAGTGGTATGGTTGGCCCGACGGATGTCGTAGAAAACAGACGATTGTAACAATTTCGACAAAACAAGTCGTCGGCATGAGTCGTTACCGTCCAGCTGTCCAACAACTTGCGACAGTTACCTTTATACAAAAGTTACGAACGATATGATATTTTTAAAGATGAAAAGCTTCATTGACTCTGCGCTCGTATATTATATTCATTACTCGTATATTTCGGTTACGAACGGCATGAGAAGCAAAGACAGTGCCAGACTTTTCCGAGGGCTAATTTCTCTTCTGCGAAGTAAACTTCGCGAAGACAACGCGGGCAAATCCCAGGCATTTAATAAATGTGACGTTGATGGGTAAGTGATAATCAAGCCGGACTTTTGCTCTGGCGGACCAATTTGTGCGATCTGATATTTCTGAAAAAAATATATATAAATCAATGTGTCGCAGACTGTGCAAAGCGGTTACGTAAATCGACGATTTAAGTAAAATTGAAAAAATAACAGATATTCGTAATTGAATGCTGGTTACGAAGATTCCATATCCCTATCAGTCGAGGATAATGATATAATGGAATTCTTATGCGCAAAATATTTTCAAATTGCATGTTACGATAAAACAAGATAATCATCAAGAATCTTACGGGATGGGCGAGTCTTTTATCGGCAATTGAATAAAATACACATAGGCCTTCGAGAAATGTCAAACGAATAAAACAAAATGCAGCAACACTGACACTGCGTAATAGGCGATCGTGGGTTATTACTTCTTTCGTACTAGTCCGGTAAATTATGATCTATGAAATGATGTATTTATACTTTCTTAAGAAAAACTTTAAAGGATGTAACTTTCTTGACCAGGGAGACTGGAAGAAAGTAGTCTCAACTCCCATATGAATAGGACAGAAAAATCGTCACAAAAAGTATCACGTCGTCGAAGGGTTCCAAATTTCGCTACTCGTGTCGTCTCAAGAGTCCATAACTGAGCTATAGTAGTATTTCCATCAGATAGCAACCATGGAGCCTAGGCAGGAGGAGACCACAAAAATCGTGGAGCCTAGAGTAAAGGAGCTCGCACGCTGTACTTTGGATGTGGACCTTGAAACTGACGAAAAAGATATATAGATTATGGTGGTGTTGCTGTCGTTAGTATAGGTTGACAGAGCAGGACTGAGAAAAGAGAGAGAGGAGCGTATTGCAGATAGTGCAATTATATTGTTACGTCCCGGCATCTGTGACGCACATCTCCGGTCAATAAATTAGATTATTATCTTGCTTACCTCCGAAACAATGCAGCCTGTCGGTAAAATTCAAGTACTATGTATATCTTTTATTCTTATTATCATCTTATTATTTCATTTATTAAGCTATATTTAAGAAACAACAATTATCATTGTTTCGGATTCGAAACTATGATTTCCCAAAATTGATTTAGTTCGATCATTATCAAAAATCCGGGAAAGAATCATCAACGGTAATGTCTTCGGAGAAGAATCAACCTCGACGATTTATCTCAAAATTGTTGAATTACAAGTACGTTGGGGCTCAAGTAAGATAAAGGCGGGGAGCGCGTCAAATAATAGTGTAATAAGATATATAGAAGTAAGAAGAAAAGAAAAAAATATGCGAGGAGGGTTTTACAAGTTAAATATATGTAAATTACTAAATTGTCGATTTAATAAATATTTAAGACATAAGTATTATTCTTATTTCAGCAATGACCGGGCATCGATAACGAATACTCCTCACTTCATGGCATCACCAATGCCAATACTTCATATCTTATACTGACAACACAAGCGCACTCGTAGCTGAATTTCGACCTACAACCAACATATACCTTTTTCGTCGATTTCAGGGTCCAAATTTATCACAATTCTCCTATGCCGTTTGATCAGCTTAAAAGTTAGCCCCTCGATTTTGACTTTTGCATCTTTTTTTTATCTATAACGATTGTTTGTCGTTTGTTTGTGACTGTTTGATTAATTAAAACGTTTGTTTCATCATATTTTTTATCAAACAAACAAAACAAAAATAAGCGTTAAGTTAGCTGTAAATTAAAAAAGCTTTGTCTAGTTTGTTGGAAACAAATAATATAATTCGAACGTTTCTTTGATCGTTGTTTTTACAAAAAAATGAATAAATAAAATATTGGTTCATCGTAATTTTCACACTAGATTCTGGTTTTTTTCTTACCATACAACTACGAAGATGCTCAACATGAGATGCACTCAACTACTGAAAGCCAGGATTTGTAAAGTTAACAAAATCTTATAAACTTGATCAAGTAATTCCGTGTCGCAACATGAATTGCAGGTTATATTGTTACATACACGCGACCACGGTCTTACATACAGGTCTTGCAACTCTCGGAAGTGGGAGAAGGCTAAAGTGACTCGCATATTGAAGCAGAAAAATCGAGTTCTCTCTATCGCCACCTGCAGCGCTGCTATCGAGTGTCAACATGACATACATTTGGTCACGTGCGACACTCGATTGCAGTGTCGTATGTGGCCAAACCGTGAACTTCCAAAAACTGCTTCAACAAGTGAGTCACCCCCACTCCTGAGAGTTGCAAGACCTGTATGTAAGACCGTGTACGCGACACATATTAAATCTGGTCAAGCCAGAATCTAGTGTGAAAGCTACGGCGAACCAATATTTTATTTATTGATTTTTTGGAAAAACAACGATCAAACAAACGTTCGAATTATATTATTGGTTTTCAACAAACGATTCCGAATCGATTGGCGTTTGAAAAAATCAAATTAGATAAAATTTCGAAATTTTGCGGCTAACTTAAAGCTCATTTTTGTTTTGTTTGTTTGATAAAAAGTAAGATCAAACAAACGTTTTAATAAATCAAACAATCACAAACAAACGAAAAACAATTGTTAGAAATTTAAAAAAGATGCAAACGTCAAAATCGGGGGCCTATCTTTACATAGCTCGTTTAAGCTCCTTCCCTCTAGGCTCCATGACGAAGACGGTCGAGCGTAGCGCTGTCGTTTTTAACCGGGAGTAACGCTGAACACAGCAAAATCTGTCGCAAGAATACCACTCTTCCAAAATCTAATGAATGACGCTTCTGTTCCCGGACAGTTATAAAGAGCGTCATTAAATTTCATAAACCAAGTTGTCCTTCCTATAAATAAAAATGATGCACTATGTAGTGCATCTTTTAAACTATGTAACTTTTCTATACAACATTTGTTTCGTGCAACGCATACTTTGGATGTTATAACGGTGCACACGTTGTGTGCGCCACCCTGTATTTCGCTCGCTCGTATCTCGGGTCATTCTAGCAACGTGTACGGGTATCGCATATATAAAAATGACTGCGTAATAATATAATAAATCAAATTTACTGCTTTGAATTTTGCAACCCCAAATGTAACGTCGTACACTGTGCTATCTCTGCGGCTAGGGCGGAGAATGGGCGGGTCCAACACCTCTCGAAACAACCGACCAAATTAAAAAATTTATATCTCGTAAATTATTAAAGATATCCCGAATGTATATTTGCAACTTTTGTTTGTAATGACCCCATCTACCTTAGAGTAAAGCCTGTTGCACCTTATAAAATTCACCCTGTATATGTTCTTTTCGGCATATACACGACTCCGATAGCTGAACCAACTTCGGATCATGGGTACAAAAGTAACCAGCGAGTAGGCGCTCCGCTGATAAATCGTGTTATATCTCGACAAATATAGTTCGGCCCATCTTGATCGTCCAACACGTTTTTGTTCAGAAAGAATCCTACTATTTTATAAATTCCTTTTTATTCAAATCTGAGGGATCGATCTTTGAGAAAAAGTCGCGTTTTACATTAATCTTAAAAATGTTTTATGAACTTATTAATGTTGCTTACTTTTATACGTCGTTTACGTATACTGATTCCAGATTTTGAGGTTATATAGTGTTTTAAATGAGCCATCATAATAGATACTGCTTAATAAATAATATGTTTGACAATTCTTTTCAAAATTACGTACAGAAAAAACGAAGATACAAAAAGCAGCATGTGAGACTGCGATGGTTCTGCGATGATGATGATGATGATGATGATGACTGTAGACTGGTCAAACCTCACGATTTACGCCAATCGTGTGTGCTGGCAGTCACGTCCTACGGCTTACGGTTTACGTATTAAATGTTAAGTAGATTCGTGTGTGAAAGCTTTTACTATCAGTGGGACTATCGAGCAAGAAAATTTCAAGACTCTTTAAAGTGGATGACTTCATGCGGAATGCATTATATTATATGACACGATAACTACGGCCAACTTAACGCGGATTCAAAAAAGTTTACCCTTTGGCCGCTTAGATGTCGCAGATGTCGGCAACTCTCAAAGTTTCAGCTGTGTGTCCAGTGTTGCTGATTCCCCTGATCACTGGTATCCCAGCCGACAATATTTCTCTTCTTCGATAGTTAGTGATTGGTTCGTCTCCGACTTTGTGTCAATGATCGTAATTGATCCTAATGAATAACGTATAATGGGATTATTTGTATTCATCAGCATCGGCAATATTTATCCAGTATAACTAATTCGTTATTGTGAGTAGATGCTTGAAAGTGATTGGTGAATTCTCTCGGTGATTTAAGGCTCCCCACATGCAATGCGAGCGACGATTTTATTCTCGTGTTCAAAAAAAGATTTAAACATAACCTTTCATGCCGGGAATCGTTTTTGTACAACGGTTGAATTCCGAACGAAGAGTAATTACCATTTGTTCGAGTAATAAACGTGTTTGGTTTTCAGGAATGGAGGAAGATAGCAGCAAGAGAATGAGAGGCCGAGCAAGAGGTAGAGGACGAGGACGTGCCAGGGGTCGGGCAAGAGGACGTGCCAAAAAAGCAGTCAAAGTAAGAAATCCCAATGAGAATTTATCGAGACAATCGTCCTGTTATAAAACATTAACGAGATTGTTCGTTCCAGATAATAGAAAGTGATGATGAAGATGTCCCACAGCCAGTGGAGGAAACTCCCATGGAAACAGGGGGTACTGAACCGGAACAACACGAACTTCGACCAACTCAACTGCAGTCACAGCAGCAGCAGCAACCGCTGCCTGAACAGCAATTTGATCTGGAAGCAGATATATCACAATTGGAGGCACCCACATTTACGACTATAAACCGTGGTCCTCCCGAGCCTATGTTACGCTTGAGATGGGACCACAGAGTCAATCTCATAGGAGAAAAAGTTCTCAATCCTATGATACATTGTTGCGACAAGTGTCTTAAGCCAATACTCATTTATGGACGTATGGTGAGAAATCCAATTTATTTCCCATTTTATTATTAAGTTATTATTTATTTGAGTTTGAACCTTTTCTCTTTTCTTTTTCGTATTTTTGGAAAATTATGGCAATAGTTCTTCATTGGTAACAAAAAATTGGATCAGAGATCAATAAGTTGAGAGAAATATGATTCTCAAAAATTCAACTACCTTTTTTGCAATGATATGCAGCAACTTCTTTCATAGTTTCTATAAACTTCATTGCAATGAAGTTAGATTTTGCTTTAAGTTATATCAAAGATGACCATTGATATTCATAAGAAAAATGTGGACTGGCAGTTACTAATAATAAGTCGATTTCATCCAAATTTTACATATATTTCATCGAACGATCATTGTAACAAACTGCTTATGAAAATGTTGTACAAATTGTTTTTAAATGTGCAGATAATATACAAAATAGACTAATATTACTTTCTATACACATAGAAATAGTCTAGTCAAAGCCAATTTACCTGTTCACTTTTTTGTGCAGAATCAAAAAGTGAAACTCTTTTGTATATCAGTTCAAAAATGTGTCCAACCGGTGAAACTTCTGGTTAATGAAAATAAGCCCTTCCACTAAAGGAAATACCTACCTCCCAAAAAAAAGTAACTGAATAACTTGATGGATGACTGCTTGGAATAAATTATTTCCAGTAAAGGCTCTTATTGAAACAATAAACTTAGTTTTGTTCGTAAATTTATATAAATTCGTTTGAGGTATAAGTGAAATTCAGCATAAGCCATGCATCTGTATCTTTTTTTTCAGATTCCGTGTAAGCACGTTTTTTGTCTATCATGTGCTAAAAGAGAAGACAAGGTTTGTCCTCGTTGTATGGAAAAAGTTTCAAGGGTGGAACAGACAGGATTAGGCACAGTTTTTATGTGTACTCATGGTGGAACAAGATACGGCAATGCTGGTTGTAGGCGCACGTATCTCAGTCAACGAGATTTACAAGTACGCCCAAATGCACAGTTCACTTTACCCACCAACTATCTCGATACAGAAGTGCTTTCCGTTAATACACGCAAATAAACAAACTTTTTCAATAGATCGGTAATGAAAATTGGTTGAGACATTTGCAAAGTTTGAAAGTTTGAGCTTGACATCAAGCCCCTTATAACCACAGTGACCAGACACTATTATTCCTTTTTACCATGTCGATTCGTCGTTCATTTATAAATAATTATTTTGTCATGATCAACAAAAAGAGAGCAGAAAACTGTAAAAAAAGAAGTCCTGATCTGAAAAAATCCAAACCACCAATAGGATATTGGATGGCATTGTCGGTTTAACGTTTAAACTTTCAAATCATATCTAATCAACTACCTAAGTATTTTCTTAATCCTGATGGTTGGCTGAGGTTCTCTCATTTAATTATAAATTATACAAATTGATGCATTAGATAATTGAGATCCTTTAAATCATTGATTTATTCACGTTTGAAACGTTGGAGAAATGTTCAGGACACAAAAATTCAACTAGCTCTTGCACATTTATACAAGTTTCACATGATCGGCAGACAAACAGATAAAGCATGTTGTACCTACTCCTCGAAAGAAGAAGTAACGCGAATGGTAGTCGACTGGTTGACTATCCAGACATTTCACGAAAAGTGGTCAATTTCGGCTTGAGATACACGCAATTGAACAATTTAAAAATACTATTCATATTTTCAACTTGCATATTTTCTGAAGAATCTGGGATTGAAAATAATCTGAAGATGTATTTATAGTTACAATTACAACATTTCATAAAGTTCTTTCAACAAGTAATATTCGGGAATGTTGACAATTTTGCAAAGCTTTTCATTTCGGGCTGTCCCAATCTATGTAATGGGTTATTCAAGACGATATACTTGTCGTAATATTAATGGTACATTACAAAAAAAGAAGGTTAAAGGATTCATGATAGCCAGGATCCGATAGTAGCACGTCACGAATAATCACTTTGGTTAATCGGTGCAATTCATTTATTTCGTTTCAGGCACACATAAATCATCGTCACATATCGGCCCCACCACTGCCATCGGTTCAGGGTATGCAAGTCGATCAAACGCAATACGCGCATACAAAATCGGATATGGAATCACAGTTATCGAAAGTATCGTCCGCGGCAATCCAAGCGGGTCGCATGAAACAAATTGCTGCTCACATGGTACAACCGATAATGGGCAACGATCCACGTGTAAATTCTCTGATTGGGCAATCACCTACGGAACACAGACAACAACACAGACCGCAACAGATGTTGTCGATACCGAATTACTCCCAAAGTACTGCATCTCTACCCCCACAACCATCGAATAATCCGCCAATGCGAACAAATCTTATAACCGTACCAATACAGGACAATACGATAAATTCGCACGACATTCATTCGCAACAAAATCATCATTACTATCAACCTCCACCGCAACAAGTGAATTATGGGGGTTACAATGTACCCCCGCCCGTTTCACAGGCGCAAAACTATTATACTCAAAGCCAACACCCTGGCCAAGTGTCGTACGCCCCTCCATCCCAACAACAACAGTACGTCTCGTCGGCACAGTCTTCGACAAGGGCACCGCCGAACGCTTACATGCAAGAAACAACACAGTACCGTCCGCAACCTCAGCAACAACAGCCACCACCTCCGCCACCACCGCCACCACCACCACCACCACCTCCACCACAGACACAGTGGTCGCAGCATCAGCAACAATTTTATAGATGAGACTTATTGCCCTATCCAACTATATTTTTTTAACAATTTCTCCAATTTTTTAAGTTTGGAATTACGAGCTCGTTATTTATATTCATATACCGAGAGTTTTCGGCGGGAGTGACCGATATCTTGGGCAAGTGATGGTTATGCAAATATATGATAATATATTAACGTAACCATTTTGGTAAATAAATTATAAGTTTCGACACATTCGATATATTGGTATTATATTATCCGTACAACAGAATTTCGACTTCAACCAATTGTTCCATCTACAGGCTGTCCCACGCAACTGTAACGGGCCGTATCTCCTAAACAGTTGGGAATAGAAGGATATGTTATGGGTAAATGTTGAATGGTATCAAGTGGTGCATAATACGAAACTATGTGTATGCACCTTTGTGCATCGGTGAATCAAAAAACTGCAACTGAACTTTTTTTTACATGGAGACTCATATTTTCGACTGCAGCAATAAATTCAGTTTTTTATGATCTACATAAAAATATCAACGTACTTATGATCTAAACTCACTCGTTAAGAAATTATCACGGCCAACGTTCTACGTTACAAGTATTGGTGAATGATTGCATTTGCTAAATAACATGAACATATCAACTGCTTCACTATTTATAAATGTTATAATTTTGGAACACGCATGCGGTAAACGACGGCACACGGCTAATGGATAGTTGTTAATGGAAATCTTAATCTTGAAGTAACTAACATCAACAATCGTAGGCACTCCTGTCTGAACACTTATCAAGAGATCAAAATAATTCGAAAACTTTTGACTGCGATAACTTTTTAACGAATGAGTTTAGAACATAAGTATGTTAGTACTTTTATGTAGAGCATAATTGGTCCAGTCAGAATTACAGGTTTGCATTTTTTAAAAGTACTCCCGCACTTTTCTGATGCACCTATTTATAAAAGTGCATACACGTAGTGTCGTATTATGCACCACTTGATACCGTTCAACTTTTATAAATATTGTTTCCTTCTATTCCCAACTGGTTATGAGATACGACCCGTTACAATTGCGCGAGACACCCTGTATATATTGCGCTCATGTATCGGGCAGAGAGCCATTTTACCAACTCAAGGCTTTTGGAGAATATGGCACACGCACACACACACACACACACACACACACACACAAAACACATTTTCGTTTACCAAATCAATCAACATTATCGAAGAAACTCAAGTATCGATTGTATCCAATGAAACTTTCGTCACCACTTTTGCCGATTAATTTCCTATTTTCACCGCTCGTTTAGGCATTGTTGAACATGATCGACTTGTCACACCGTGCGAACTAATCACGATGGTTGGAGACAATCGTTAGAACAAAATATCGAATTATATTTTCGTGGCTTCGTTTCGATCACGTCGGTGATGAAAAATCGTCTCAATAAATTTTTCGTTTACGATGCAATGCGGTCGTATTTTTATACATGCCTTATATATTCGATGAACCGAGATACGATCCACGAAAGTTTAGACACTACGGTTGTACATCCATATAAAAAATGTTCTTTTTTCTCATTTGTCACACATTATCTCATTAGCCGTAAATTTATTTTCCTGCACATCATAATAATTGGCAGATGTGAAACGATTTTCGTGATTCTATTTACTGTATGTAGCTGGTGCTGGCAATACCAGGCAAAGAAATTCTTGCTGCTTCACAAAAGCCTTCGACTGTAAATACTTGAATCCGACGATGTCGAATAAGTGCAAAACAGAAATGATGCTTCATCCGAAATGATAAATGTGTTGTAAGAGAGACGTTGCGAAAAAATGTGTGAATTAGATTAAGTTATAGAATTTAGTATTGTACAGACAGTAACAATTGTAAGGTATGTACAAAAGTAATCACATGTATATAACACTTAAATATATTGTAATAATTATTACATTAAATCCTCATGAGGTCTGATATCATCTAAAATGTCCATTTATTCTCACACACCATCTTTGCCCAACACTTTTTCAACGCTTTGTATCTATCGCATGTCTCCGAATCAGTAACTGATTTTAAAGAAAACTTGGGCCCGAGATTATTTCGACAAACATATTTTTTGTTATATACCTTCTATTTGTCCTTGCACAAGCGTTGCGTTAAGTACGAGGCCAAGATTTATCGCTCTGAACATTCAAATATTTAAACATTTCTCTTATATTACACATAAACAATATTCTTCAAATTTAATCCATCACACGTGTAGGTAGGTACGTTAAGACGCCCGCGTTTCGAATTTCGATATCTCGTTTCTCTTCACAACGTACGCACGGCAGTTCAATGTGAATTACCAACTCATTCACATGTGCCCTGTGTATTCGTATAATATTAATATTAGCATTGCCAGTTCTATAGGTCTTAATTTCAATCAGTGATATAATCAATGTGTGGGAAGACAAAACAATTGTTTTTCTTTGTTTACATACACAATACGGTAATCATTAAACACCATCTACTTTGTCGAGAGAAGTAAAGGAGAATTGCAGAAGATATTATTGACATTCTTTTAGTGAATGAATACTTTTTTTTGCATAACGTACGAAGGAATTGTCGTTATTGAGTAACGTTGCAAATTTTGGAATAAAAGTAATCTACATTAAGGATGCTTTAGGTAAGTTGCCTGTTCCTTTACGGAGAGGCGACGGCGTTTCGCTCGCGTGGCAGGATAAGTGGCGAGTGTGAGGCGACAGTCGGTGTAAGTCACTCAACACATTTGCAAAAATCTCCTCGTCTTACTACCTCACCCGGCCGAAAAGTCGTCATCCGTAAAGAATTAAAAGGTTGATTCGCTCAGAATTTAAGTGACACAGTATACGATGAAAAATATAAGCATATATACGGGTTACTAAAAGTACCGATTACCAAAAATAATTACACCAAAAATGCGATGAAGTAGTCGAAGGAAATTATTTGGACAATTTTTAGACAACTTTCGTTGTATTCATACGAAACAATGTCATCATTTTCTCAGAATTTATGTGAACTTTTTAGCCGTTTTTTTCTATTCTCCAACTCCTCAGCATTTTTCAACTGTTAATACACCTTGTTTTTTCATTATCTGGAAACTTTTGCAATGTAATACATGAAATCTGCTCCATGAAAAAATATCCACAACTTGGCATATTCTATTTCAAATTGCGTTTCAACAATGCTAATAGCATTCTCGTGGCCAATTTTGTTTTCAAATCATAGTTTATGGCCCAACTAGTGATAAAAACTAATGAGCATTTGTATACCAAATGGAGAATATTGAACAAAGTATTAGTAATAACTATTATTCATCACCGTCATAGTTTGAATTCCTCGTTTTCCATAAAAAAATCTACTGCAATTGAGATAAAGATCTGGTATCAACCGTACCGACGATCAGTCGTTCTCGATATTAATACATGTATTTCAATATTTCTGTTTCATCCAGTGACGAGTATTTGTTCTTTTATCTATTCTTGAGTAACGAGAATAAATATTCAAGTTTTGTTTTCATCCAAAATTTGTTTCGAAAACACTCGGCTGATTTTACAGAAGAAAGAACTGAAATTAACAACAACTATTGGATAATACTGAAAAGCAGTTAAACTCAACTCAACGATTTTCCAAATTTTGATTTGTTTTTTTAAACCTGTAAGAAGTTTTCCTCACGGCCAAAACTATGACTTGAAACAAAATTGGATCTATGGTAATAAGATTCCCTGCCTATACAATGCCATATAAAATTTTCCTGACAAAACCATATATTTTGTATAGAAAACATTGCATAGTTCAAGAATATTCGACACTTTGATTTTTGCAATTATACTTTGTTAATTGAGTCTTCTATTGACAATATGTTGCAAATATTATTTTCATTTCGCGCAATAGGAAAAAAAAAAGAATATATTATTGCCACAAGAGTGAAGTTGTCCACATTAGGGAATAGCCCCTTGAACAAAAAGAAAAAAAGAAAAAAGAAAGAACATAGTCTCGAAGTCGTTTTATCATTTATCATGAATAAGGAAGCCCGTTTAACGAGCAACTTTTGTTCTGTCTCTACAAGCTTCTCGACACACTTAGGTACACTGTCTATGAAATAGAAATATTCGTTCATTCTTTCTTTATTTCTTTAGTTCATCGAGGATAATCACGTACTGGTCGATGAGTGACTGTGAATGTTTACGTTCAATTGTGGGATGAGTGGTGATGCGAGTGGTTTTGATGTGCTTGATTCTGGAATTGGTATCGAAACTGCTGATGGTATTGGCGAATGTTTTTTACTCCTATCCTGCTGCCAAGGCTTGGCATGATCTTTACTCAGTCTCTCGCTCAGTGCCTTCAATGCTATTTGCCTTCGTCTTTCACTATCTTGAGGATCTATACCAGGCAAATTTATGACTAGACCTGGAGGTGCATTCGACATGTCGAATCTTCGTACAATTTTCTTACAGAGCCCAATACGCACAAGGAAACCATGCACTGTATTGCTCACAACCGCGATCGGGGGTTGTAAAACATTTGGAAAGAAGCTGAAACACAACGTAAAACATAGATTATTTTTGTTTCTTATGCGATACTGAAAATTTTTAATGCAGTACTGTTAGCTATGGCTGTCCTTCGAGTGCCGACAAAGATATACACAAAATGGGCCTAATTTTATACCGATCGAGCTAAGTCTCATTACAATTTAGATAATACTAGGGAACTTACAAGTCGGATTTTTAAAATGGTAAGGATATAACATTGCGTCTTAAATGAAAATCTCTTTACCTAATAAGGAATTATGAAATTTGAAAACATTTACCAATAATCATCGATACTGTTATCATCTGACTATCGTGTTTGAAAAGTCAAGCTCCAGCCTATACTATTTTAATAAGAATTCAATAATCTTAAATTACCTTGCAAATGTAAAATTATCAGCCATGTCACCCCTGGTACCATTGTTGTGTCTCTGATAGAATCTGAGATAGATCCAAGATATTATAACACCACTCAGAAACATAGTAGGATGAGTTCCCTCCAAAAGGCCAACGACCCACAGCATCAAGCTCAGTACCCAAACGATCATCGGAATATTTCTATTGGTCATCTTTCCTAATGGTGTTTTTATTAGAATGTGATCAGGCATTATTTGCTTGACAGCAACACTGACACCTGAAACAGTATTATTCCATTATCCTCGATATACCACCAGTGACCGTCGATTAACTCTTTAAACTTTTCTTCAGAAGAAGACAAATTATCTAATGTTACGATTTGCTACCCAGCTACGATCGAAGCATCCAGTTTTATAATAATGCATATTCTAAAAGGGGAAAATAAAATGGACGGGGTGCATATACCTGCGATGTAGCCAGCAAGCCCATGGATATGTATGTCGAAAAGGAGATCGGTGTCGCTAGTACACATGTAAAGAAAAAGATAAAATAATGTCGATAGTACAGCTACACCGAAATTAACGACAGCAAAGAAAGTCATCATTTCCATAGCGCCCCACAACGGCTCGATCAGTTTGCCACAAAGGCCAACTGTCAAAATATCGGCACACACTTCCCAAAAGTGAATCTCGAGGAAGCAAAATGTGAACGCAGTCCATATCCAGAATGCCGGAGGTAACAAATAACCTGGCGTAACACTTAGCATTAGCACTGCCTGCTCCATGTAAGAGAGACAGTACGAAAATAACACCACGACACATATGAATTTGACGCTTGTACTCGTATTTCCGAGAAGAGCGCCGAACTGTTGTCTTAGGTAGGGGATGTTTCGCCCCAGACCCTTCATCGCTGCCATTTCTGACTCCGATATAAGCAGACCTTAACCTCTTCTTCCTCGCGAAGAAGGCTTTCACAATTCCCCGTCCGCCGATATAAGTATTAAAAAAAATTTTCGACTCGTGTCATCCGACGTTTGCGACAAGTGTTTTCTGCGCGGAACGACCGGGGGACAACAAATTCCCTAGGGCCAAAGGACATTGGTCTACAGTTGCACTACTGTTACGTCCCAGCAAGGGTGACGCGCACCTCCGGTCAACAAATTAGACTACTACCTTACCTACCTGTAAACCAATGCAGCCTGCCGGTAAAATTTAAACAGTATGTACAACTTT
>JAPYZT010000933.1:0-25633 GCA_030522965.1 Tryphoninae sp. A BG-2022a
ATATCGCCCCCTGGTGATACTAATTTATTTCTATGTTTCAGGTGGACCCGTTTCAATATATATATATATATATATATATATATATATATATATATATAACCACTCAGAAATACTCCCGACGAGCTATGGGGTGGAGGGGGGCGTTGATATATATATATATATATATATATATATAAACAATCGTCAAATTTTAGGGAAATTCCAAGCATAAAATGCAAGTTATCAACGCCCCATCCACCCCATGGCTCGTCGTGAGTATTTCTCAGTGGTTATATCCTCTGTATAGATATGATATGCTCGGTAATAGAATGCGAATGCGGATCGTTTGGAACTTACCGATATCGGGTCGTGAAACACAACCGTGCGAGGGAGCATCCGAATTTCGATGATCGTGCTAGTTTGCTGCACGTACATTCCCGGGGGTCTTCGTCGATCGTGATAGTACCTGGGGTTTCTAACTCTCTCTCTCTCTCTCTATATGTATATATATATATATATATATATATATATACATATATAGTTCGTACGTATGTATATATTTCGAAATATATACATAAGTACATATGTATTTATGTAAATGGCCGACTGCAAATTGACAGTCAACGTTACGTTACGAATTTTCATTAAATTCCCAAAAAATTCACTCCTGCATTCTTATTTAACAAAATTATTTTTATAAATATTGCGTTATTGTCCTTTTTTTCCTTCACGTAGCGTAACAATTTGGAGAACAAACGAGCTCTTCCACGACTTAATCTTGGAGGAAAATCTCAGTTTCAGACCCTTAATTCATCCTCCGCGAAATATACATACATATACATATATATATATATATATACATACGAGATGCTTCCTCGTTCGCTCGGTTACCAAACGCTCGCGCCGAAGTACGTGTGTTGCTCTCCGTACTTGACCGAGCCGGAGTAGAGCTCGCATTCCGTTTGTTCATGCGAGCCGAGATCGCGATTCGTGGCATCGATAAGCCACGGATCGTTGGGCCCGTTATCGAAGTCATTGTCCTACAGCCGTCACCACGACATACCCGTAGACCATAGACCAGATAAAAGGTACGTTGGAAATCGTACGTGTGTATATGCTCGCCCGAAAATAAAAAAATAAAATTAAAAAACAAAAACAAAACAAAAAACGTATACGGATATATCGTGTACACGGGAAGCAACGAGGTACGACTATGGTTAGCTAGGTCGAGTATCGAGATGCGAGGATAGGAAAGGAGGGATGCCGGTTGCGATTCGATACACTGGGCGAGTCGTGAATCATTTTCTCACCTTGATCTTGAGAAGAAATCGCTACGATGGGACCGGCTATTATATAGAAGCAGTTACGTACATGCACACGTATGTATATATAGCTATACAGATTATACGATCAATGTGAGAAAGAGAGAGACGGGGTGCATCGGTGCAATACTGCACGCGCCGTTGGCCACTTTGACCCCTTATGAGCTCCGGCTATCGTTCACGTTCATCGCGCTTCCTTATAGCACAATGTAATACGCTATATATATATATATATATATATATATATATATATATATATATATCGTAGAGAACCTCTCAAGAATCTCAACACAAAGTTAATATATACAAGAGGCCTATCGCGACGTTACGCGCCCTCGCTTTTGTATTTACGATTGTTACGCGACTGTAAATAAAATGTAAATCAAAAATCCTTTGGAAAACGGCATTTCGAGAATATTTTTTTTTATTTTAAATTGTATCAGTTGCAATCACTGTAGAATAATAACTCGGGTATCGTAGAACAACCGGTGCAATGGAGAGATCTCGAGAGCGAGGTGTAATAAATGCAACGTAGGGCTCTGTACACCCTGCAATTTACGATCTTCCATCTCTCCTTCACTCGTATCTCGACTCTCGTGTTATTCATGCTCCCTGGCATCTAGCTCTTTGTAGGTATTTCTGACGTCGGATACTTTGTTCTTGGTACGACGAGACTACGAACTACTCCGCAGGTTGTGTTTGACGAACCCCTTGAAGACTCGTATCATCATCGTCGTAAATCTGGATAAGAATGTAAAACCTGCGTTTCCGTATGGTATATTTTATATTCGTTGTATATATGAGTTATTGTAGTTACCCAAGGCTAGGAATGTTTAATTACCAAGAAGGATTCATTAGCTTACTCTTTCATTAATAAAAAAAAATGCAATTTTATTCAAACTTTTTTTTTAATTATGATTTTATTAATTATATTTTATATTTTAATTATATTTTTTTAATATTATTTTTATTTATTTAACTATGTTTCAGAACAACGAGACGTACGTATCGATCTTTACGTTGGCGACGATCCCTCGGTTCTTCTCGATACAACGACGAGACCCTTGAAAAAGAAATTACGTAAGCATAAAAACATCGAGCAAGAGAAGAAACGTCGCAATCGTCAGAGAACGTTAGGCAATAAGAAACGAAAGAACCGAAATGGTATCTCGAGGCTGAAGGAGGGAACCCTGTCGGAGGCGCCGGTAGTAACGTCACAGAGCGGATTGAACGAGACCACAGCAGCGAGATTAGACCTGAGCTGTTTCATGAAGGCAAGGGGCAAGAGCCTTGTTAAAGCACCCACGGTTAAACACGCTCGTCCACCCAAGTACGAGAGGTACGTATTTCTCTCTGCCTGTATATATTGCGTAGTAAAATTCTCCGGGCGAAGGAGCTAATCGGCCATTGTGTCTCTACGGTTCGCGAACGGAACACACTCTCCGGAATCCCACTCGACTCCAAAAGGGAACATTTACATTTGCAATTTTTACAGACGCAAAAATTTCTTCCCACCTTACAATCGATATCTCATCGCCGTTTACCAATGCCAAGATGGTTTCGCGTTTCGAGATCCGGAATTGAGTCGACTTTATTGCAGCGACGGAAGTTGGCTCGGCACACTTCCGGAATGCGAGAGCGAGCAAGGTTAGTCTGCCAGGAAATTTACAAATTTTTAAATTAATTTCCTCTCGTGACTAGATATTAATTTACCAATTTAACGATCGCACGTTACTTCCTACTTTCCTTTACAGTGATAAATTGACATTTTATTCAAGCCGTTACATTGTTTCTATTCGTGAAATCTAACGAAGAGACAACGCATTGTTCATCGTTATAGAGATTTGAATTTTTCGACCACTTGTAATCCTGCGATTTTTTTAATACACATTCGTACACGAGAGTTACTACTTCGCAGTGTGTACAAGTGGATAAACAAAAAAGAATTTTAAAAAAAATGAAGTTAAAAAAATTAACGAACCTGTCGCCCGTGCGCGTCGAGAGTGTACGGGCTGTACATAGGCTTTTTCCTCGTCCTCCAATCACACGAGAACCACTAGAATTTGAGGACGCAAGAGAGTCGAGAGAAGCCGAGAATGTCTCTGTGCTTGACAGAAACCAGTCATATATACACAACGCAAAAGCGCGGGTGGCCTGTTCCACTTCTGGCTCGCGCAAGATAACCGCTTAATCATGTTTACGTCTGATAACGCTCGTTCCCCGGTGTGCCTGTCAATCCTACCTTCCCTTCACTCCCGTCGTGAAAAAAACAAAATACGCCGAGGGGATAATCTCGCGATTCCCGCGTCTCTTTTCACCGTTTGAAAATGATAAAATAAAAACACACGCATACGCGATAAAAAGACATCTCGCGTAAGAGCCAAAAGTCGAAACGTGAAGGGATGAACAAAAATGGTAAATTATTTCAGACTTATCGAGACCCATGGTGAAGCGTTGCGGTCAGGAGCGTGGTGGATGCGAACAGATATGCGAGGACATCGAGACGGGTTACGTGTGTTCCTGCTTCGATGGTTTTCGCGCCAAAGGACATGCGTGTCTGGGTAAGATTACGAATGGAAAAATTGCGACGAGAGAAGTACTACGCTCGTTTTTCTCCCTCGATAGAGTATCTCGTTTTCAACAACAAAAAATCATACGCACACAAGTACGTCAATGTACATATAATCAAGATTCTCGCTTGTTCCGAGTCAAGAAGATTATCCTGCAGTTTGCTGCCAATTACCATAATATTTTAAGTACCTCTATCAGCGCGCAAGGCCGCGAGACAGACGTACGGACAAGGGTGTTCGCGCAGGCGCCACGACATGGAGAACATCGGCTAACATAGCATTGTATGTTAATCCGTGTGAGTAGCATCTCGCTCGTCGTCTCGATTTCAAACGTCGAGAGATGCTTCTATCTAGAAGACTAGAATAGAGAAAAGAAAAAGGAGCAAATACCGTCGAACACACGCGGATCAATTCGTTGGCAACGAGAAGCTTCCTGCAAGCCGATTACGGGGCTTCTCCTTTCGATTTATACGCAGCTGCCGATCGAGCTAATAGGAACGTCCCACGACGCTTATTGTCAATCCGTATTGAACTCGCGCAATCCTAAGAATTCTATCATACTCGAAGAAGATTTATTTCGATCGCGTATAAAAATAAGACGTTAAGTTAATATTCGTACGTGTAAACATGCGTGTTTACATACGCGAGATTAAAGGCGTATATGTTAAAGAAAAAGAAAGATATTCTTGTTGCATATACTTCGACAAATTGATCGAAGCATCCGGTGTATTAAATTGCGTGAGCGCGATATAAATAAGCAGATCGTAGATTCGTTCGATCTTATGGAAGGTGATCCGTGAATACGAGAGAAAGGGTAATCGCGAAGCGAAACGATACTTCGATAATCGCGTTGCGTGGATCGTATTTAATCTATTCGATCTGCGAAGCAAAGAACGCGTGGGCACCTATAAAAGACTACGTTCACGTATTGCTATATATATATATGAATCCACATATCCATCCATATATTTATATATAGATATATAGATAATAGATATAAATATAGATAGATATATAATATATTATATATTTAATATACAATATAATTATATTAATATTATAATATTATAATAATAAATAATGTTAATATATAATTATATATTAATTATTAATTATTATATATATATATATATTATATATGGATAGATAGAGAGATACATAATATATTATATCATATACTATGTATTATATTATATTATATTATATCATATATATATACTAATTAATAATAAATAAAAATAATATAATATAATAGTAAATAATTAATATATAATAATATATTATATATTAAATATAATACAAATATATAATATATTATGTATAATAATAAATAATGTTAATATATAATTATTAATTATTATTATATATATTATATATATGGATAGATAGAGAGATACATAATATATTATATAATATTATATACATATAATAATTAATAATAAATAAAAATAATATAATATAATAATAAATAATTAATATATAATAATATATTATATAATTATATATTAATGTTATTTATTATTATCATATTATTAATATATTATATATTAAATATAATATATTATGTATCTCTCTCTTTCTCTCTCTCTCTCTCTCTCTCTCTCTCTCTCTCTTTCTCTCTCTCTCTCTCTCTCTCTCTCTCTCTCTATATATATATATATATATATATATATAAATGGGCATATTGTATATTTATTTCTGTATGTGATCGTACTCAAAGTCTGTAACTAAGTGGATAAGACCCGTCTTCGTTTCCTATTAACGAAGCTGAACGGCTAGATCGAGTGCAACGCGCGAGAGAGCTCCGGAGATGCACCCTCGATGGTGTCTCCTCGACGAGGCTTATCCACCGAGAGGAGAGAGTTTACCCGGGCGCAAGCCCCCATGCGCTCGTTGCTCTCTAATGGACGTGTTGGAATCTCACTCGCGTGTATAGACGAAGATTTACATCGTTCCCGATACGACGGCGTGTTACGCCACTATCGGGTGGCACCGAGTCTCGTGCGATATAGACGAACGCCTCGTTGCACCCGTGCACGTATCACTAAAACTTTTCTCGACCCGTAGCCCATTTTATAATCCCGCAGGTTATTATGAGCCGGCACGCACCGTAAACAACATAATTATTTATATTTAATTAAAGCCCCGTGCGATATGCTCCGTGAGCTTCGAATGTTGACTTGGCCGTATGTACATTCGCGATCGATTAATTATTATTAACTCAGGGTTGATCGATAATATTATTAAATTAATGTCGTACGATTATTGAAATTTCAAGAAAATATTTGAACTTATGAACTTTGACCCGTTTAACATTAAACTTAAGGCATGCTCGAATTCCTCTCTTACTTTGTAAATATTTTTAACGATTTGGAATTAACGATTGGAAAATGTGTTGGATAAATAATCGCTACGGAAATCAATAACTTTGAGAATCCGGTGTTTTTTAATAGAGAATATTTTATTCCCGCTGAGGCTAAAGTTCTAATCGTTTCGTTTGCACCAACGTACGCAGATATCAACGAGTGTGCCGAGGGAACAGCGGGATGCGAAGATGCCTGCCGTAACGAGCCTGGGACTTTTCATTGCGAATGCGGACGATCGGGTTATCAGCTCAGCGCCGATGGCAAATCCTGTCAGGGTATGGCTCATTGCGTTACGTCTAGCGAAGTAGGAAGCCGTTATACGACTCTGATGCTCGCGCAAAGTATATTTCTCTCCTCTCGCAATAAAAATTATCGAGTGACGATAATTGCAAAAAAATATCGTTGTAAACAATTACAGAGAATTGGTCGAGTTGACACGGAATGCCCCATTGGTCGTTAGTTATGTAAACAAACTTCCGACTTTCGGCGAGATAATGCCACAGCTCGCTTGCCATCCATGTCGGTTCGGTTTTGTTAACGAGTTTACGATCTTAAAATCCTCGGTACGGATGGCAACGCGCAAAAACGCGGACAACAACGAACTCATCAGGGGTAACCATCCAGGAGGACAAAGCCGTAGCAGCCCGCGCGCGGGAAACCAAGTTTCCGAGATTTAGCCCGAGGGCTTTGTGGTGGAAGAGATTTAATTGAATTTTTCATCGTGTAGCTTTTATGTTTTCTCGTTGTTTTTTTGAGGCTTGTCTCTCTCTCTCTCTCTCCCTAATTTCATACATTTTCCGCATTTTTATATTTCCGGAAATAAAAGCGTTCGTTTACCACACACACGCGCGATTGTTTCAACGACGAAGTTCCGTCGCGACCGATTTCTTTGTAGTTTAAGCTTTGTAATTTTATGTGACAGCTTTTTAAAATTTTATTTTAGATGTTAACGAATGCTTGACAAACAATGGCCATGGGCCATGTCAGGGAACATGCACGAATTTGAACGGAACCTACGAGTGCGGTTGCAGCGACATTCCCGGTCACAGATTGTCAAAGGACAATCATACCTGCGAGGACATCGACGAGTGCATCGTTAACAATGCAGGCTGCTCGCACATTTGTTTGAACACACCTGGAAGTGTTTTTTGTCTTTGTCCCGAAGGATTTTATTTGACTGATGATTGGAGAACTTGTCACGGTTAGTGATTCGCGATCGAGAGTAACTCGATAGTGTCCGCGAATATCACGATTTTTGCCACATTTTACTTTCTGGAAAGGTAATTAAATATGAGTAATGTTTCACTCGTTTCAGACGTTAACGAGTGCGACAGAGATTCGAACATCTGCGGGGATGATTTCCAGTGTGAGAATACTCCTGGCTCCCACAAATGCATCCCCTTGCCCAAAAAGATCACAAAAATTCTGCAGGACGAGGATTACGATGCTGAAGATGACGAGGATGATGACGAGGATGATAATTATGATGATGATGACGATGGCATTACGGAAATGCCAGAATTTGGCAGATGTTCCGAAGGGTTCAGGAAAAGTGCGAATGAAGAGTGCGTAGGTGGGTCACTAGTAAAATAATTTTTTCATATTTTTTTTAATGATTTACGAACGATTATCTAATTAATAGTAATTGCAATATTCAGGATTTTTTACCGTCAGCTGCAGTGAATTCAAATCGTAACTTTGTATTTTTCATGATTTTTGAAGATATCAACGAATGCGAGGCTGACGAGGAGGAACGGTTTCATGGTTGTGATCACGATTGCGTAAACGAGCCTGGTGGATACCATTGCAGCTGCCGAACAGGATATGTTATACAGAAAGATGGAGCTACCTGCCAGGATATCGACGAATGCGCCAAAGATCCTTCGAACTGTTCGCACATTTGTATAAATACGGAAGGTTCCTACGAGTGTCAATGTCCAACCGATTACAGTCTACAAGTGGACAATAAAACTTGTGAAAGAATCGAAAAATCTAGGACATGTTCGAATCAGGAGTTACCTTGCTCCCATGAATGTCAGGACACCGAAACGGGACCAACATGTAAATGCCCATCCGGTTACGAATTAGTCGATGATGGTAGAACCTGCCAGGATGTGGATGAATGTGAAAAGAATTCTACGATGTGTTCGCACATTTGCAAAAATAACGAGGGTTCTTACGAGTGTCAATGTCCCGTTGATTACATCCTTAAAGAAGATAATAAAACTTGCCAAAAGGCGGAAGCAATATTGATTTGCTCTAATTTCCAACCTCCCTGCTCGCAAGATTGCGAGGACACTAAAGACGGACCCATGTGCAAATGTTCTACTGGCTACGAGCTCGACGAGGACGCCAGGACATGCAAGGATATCGATGAATGTACGATCGCTTCTAGCGAGTGTTCCCACTTTTGCGAGAATCTCGAGGGTACTTACGAGTGTCGATGTCCTCCTGATTACAGTCTCAAAGATGACAATAGGACGTGCGAAAGAATTAGGACTATGAATTCCTGTTCGTCCTTGGAGCGTCCGTGTTCTCACTCATGCGAAGATAGCGAGACTGGACCAGTGTGCAAGTGTACGTTCGGTTACGAGCTCGACGCGGATGGCAGGATGTGTAAGGACATCGACGAATGCGCTCGTGGCGTTTGTTCTCACAGTTGTGTCAATCTCGAGGGTAGTTTTGCGTGCTCGTGTCCTCACGGTCTTCGTTTGAACGACAACGAGACGTTTAATTGCACAGACGTCAACGAGTGTGAAACGAACAGCCATGGTTGTGAGCACGAATGTTTAAACGTTCATGGTAGCTACGAGTGTGTTTGCCACAAAGGTTTCCAACTAAATGAAAATGGCAAGACGTGTGAGGATGTGAACGAGTGCGAAGATGATAATCATGATTGTTCGCACGATTGCGTTAATATAGCCGGAAGTTACAAATGTGCATGTCCCAAGGGCGCGAATCTTCAAAGCGATGGTCTAACTTGCGAGGATTCCGAGTGTCCGGACGGTCTGAGATTGGACGAAAATGGAGATTGTCAGGACGTGAATGAGTGCGAGGAGGCAGAACACAAATGTTCCCACGAGTGTGTCAACGAGCATGGAACGTACCGCTGCGAGTGCCCGGAAGGTTTCCGACTGACCGAAGCAGGTTTCGATTGCAGTCTCGTGGAGAATTGTACAACTTCAAACGGGACCGGAAGCAATTGTGGTATGGGTGATCCTTGCGCAATAGCGAACAATGGTTGTTCCCATACGTGTGAGAACGACGGTCATCAAACGAGATGTGGATGTCCCGAGGGATACGAGATAACCGAAGAAGACGAGAAAATATGCCGGGACGTGGACGAGTGCCTGGAAGGATTCGGAGGTTGTTCTCACTCGTGTAAAAACCTTGAAGGATCTTACGCCTGCGTCTGCCCCGATGGTTACGAGTTGCAGGATGATCAGAAAAATTGTCAGGACCTCGATGAGTGCGAGGGATTGCACGGTTGTTCTCACGAGTGCGTCAATCTTCCCGGTAGCTTTTGGTGCAACTGTCCCGAAACATTGGCTCTCGATCGCGACAATAAGACCTGTCAGGACATAGACGAGTGCGCACTCGGGCGTCATAATTGCTCCCATCGTTGCGTCAACATATTCGACGGTTACAAGTGCGATTGCCCCGAAGGACATCGCTTGTTACCCGAGGGTTACGTTTGTGAAAAATTGATGACGAACAAGTGCCCGCCTGGATTTATTCTTTCGTTGACGGACAATGGGACGTGCGAGGATATAGATGAGTGTCTGGATGCGAATGAAATCGACAAACCTTGTTCTCATAAATGCGTCAATACTCCGGGAAGTTATACCTGCGACTGTCCTCAGGGCTATCAGCTTGGGCTGGATAAGAGAACCTGCGAAGATGTCAATGAATGTATCATCCATAATGGAGGTTGTTCTCATCTGTGCGCCAATACCGAAGGTGGAGTCGAGTGCGCCTGTCCCGATGGACACAGACTTTTGGAGGACGATGGAAAGACCTGCGTCGAGATCGATGAATGTTTGCTAGAGAATGGTGGATGTTCGCACGGTTGTTTGTACGAAAATGGTACTGTCACTTGTACTTGCCCACCTGGAATGTTCCTCGACGATAACGACGAAACTCTTTGCATCGAGGCAAATCCTTGTGACAACGACAAGGCAGGATGCTCGCACGTTTGTAACTATTCCAACGGGACAGTATCTTGTTCTTGTCCAAGCGGAATGAGTCTTCAGAAGGACGACGAGACTCTCTGCATCCCGGACGATCCTTGCCTTGATAACAATGGCGGATGTTCAGACATTTGCAATTTTTCCAACGGTGAAAGGACCTGTGAATGTCACGGAGGTTTCCGACTATACGATATGGACAATACCACTTGCGTCGATGACGACGAGTGCACGGGTGAGCTTCATGGATGTAAACATACGTGTGTCAATACCTTGGGAAGTTACAAGTGCGAGTGTCGAATAGGTTTTGTCGCAAGCCTCGAGGATGAAGTGTCCTGCGACGATGTAAACGAGTGTCTGGTTGACAACGGTGGCTGCTCCGATAGTTGCGTCAATACACCTGGATCTTTTCATTGTTCCTGTTCACCCGGTCGGGTAATGGACGTCGACAATTCTACCTGCCTATCGGTCGATACTTGCAAACAGGATAATGGGAACTGTTCTCACATTTGTCACTACGACAATGTTCAAGAGATTTCAAACTGTTCGTGTCCTGCTGGATTCAGACTCACCTGGGATCGAAGGACCTGCGAGGATATCGACGAGTGCGAGGAGTTCGAGAACGATATAGATTCTGGGTGCTCCCACAAATGTATCAATCTTGAGGGAACTTACAGTTGCGATTGTCCATCCGGTTACATTCTATCGCCGGAAGACAAGAGAACTTGCGTAGATCTCAACGAGTGTCTCTCGGCTGATCACAATTGTTCGCACGAATGCCAGAATTTATTAGGAAGTTACATATGCACTTGTTACGTCGGTCATCGTCTTCACTCCGACGCGAAAACGTGTCTCGATATCGACGAGTGCCAAGAACGGAATGGCGGTTGTTCGCACGAGTGCGAGAATACTGTGGGTGGACACAAGTGTTCTTGTCCGACAGGTCTTGAATTGTCCCGTGACGAGAGGGTGTGCATCGACATCGACGAGTGTTCCAACAGCGTAGCTAATTGTTCCCACGATTGTTTGAATACTCTTGGCTCGTACAAATGTGTTTGTCCCGATGGTCACATTTTGAGGAACGACTCGCGAACTTGCGTACAAACTGAACAATGTAACATCGACAACGGGGGTTGTTCTCACGCGTGTTTCAACGTGGCGATCGGCGCACGATGCAGCTGTCCAATGGGACTTCGTCTCGGGGTTGATAACAAAACGTGCGAGGACGTGAACGAGTGTCTTGACGACAATGGTGGATGTTCGCACGATTGTCTCAATACCGAGGGTTCCTATCGTTGCGAGTGCCCGTCGAGCCACGTACTCGAGAATAAATCATGCCGATACGAAGATCCTTGTCTGAGAGATAACGGTGGCTGCGAGCAGTCTTGCAAAAATGACAATGGCAATGTCATGTGCTCCTGTCACAAGGGTTATCGAGTTCACGAGACGAATAACACGAGATGTCGCGACATTGACGAATGCTCGGAGGATCACGGATGCGAGCACTCATGCGTTAACACTGTGGGCTCTTACGAGTGTACCTGTAGATCCGGCTTTCGTATGGAAAATTCGACTTGCATCGGTGAGACACGTTTTTCATAAATTTAAACGCTATTGTTTCGGAAGATAAATATGGTTCCTGTTCGATTCTATGCCGTGTGGAAAAAATATATCCTGGTAAAAATAGCTGGGAATACGGGATGTTCTTTGTCAAAAATGACGTGAAAGATGAACGATTGCCGAGGTTACTTTTTTTTTTATTTCGAATATTCCTTCTTTCTCTATCGTTCGCATTTCCTTTCATCCCCTATCTCTTTTCATCCCCACGAGCAGACATTGACGAATGTACGAGCCCGGGAGTTTGCACCGATGGCAGCAGGTGCATCAATACAGATGGAAGCTTTCGTTGCGCGTGCGAAACAGGATTCTCGTTCGATGGAAATACTTGTATCGGTGAGAATAAATTTTCATATAGACTAAAGGAAGGGGTCGTGGTAAAGAGGAAAGAGAAATAAATAAATAATATCGATATGAAAGATTCTGGAATATTTATGAACATATGATATTTTGTTTGGCCGTGGGTGGCTGAGCTCAGACGTGGACGAGTGCAAATGGAATAACGGCGGTTGCAGTCACGATTGTAGAAATACTTTGGGTTCTTACACATGCCTTTGTCCTACGGGTTTCGCTCTAAATCCCAGGTAAGCTCCGAAGTCAGAGGTTTCTCCACTTTCCGCGTTATACTCTCTTCGTTTCGAACAAGGAAAAACATAGGTAAAAGCGTACGAGTTACGAGTGACTGAGTGAGTATGTGTGTGTGTGAGAGGGAGAGAGAGAGAGAGAGAGAGAGAGAATATACGAGCGAGGTGGTGAAGAGTCGCGTCGCGGGTCAGAAAGTTTGGTAAACTCGAAAAGCTCAACCGTAGATTTTTCCAGAAACGCGAGCCATTGCCAGGATGTCAACGAGTGCTCGACTCTCAAGGGAGGAGGCTGCAACGGTGACTGCGTCAACACACCGGGAAGTTACTATTGTGCATGCGCCGACGATTTAGTTTTGGCTTCCGACCTGAGAACTTGCGTTTTACCTCGTGGTAAAGCCATCGGTGTTAGCAGGTGCGCCGCACTGGAACCACCCGTTCACGGTGAGGTGAGAATTATCATTTAACAGCGTTGGGTAAATTATTTGCCCGAAGAATCATATTTAACGAGGCGCCAAATTATAAAGCAAACGCCTCGGCATGAACTATTACGCTATTTACATGACGGATACCGACGATTATTATTATTTTTCGGCTACGTCGTTAAAAGCTCGGATTATTTTTCTTCATTTGTTATCATAACGATTTTTGTGAAATCGATGCCTTTAAACTAAAAAAATGAATTTAAATTTACTGCGAGACGTAAAAGAAGATGGTGAATTTTTGCATTTGAACACAGATAAGGTGTCCAGGCTACTCTTTCGCGGCTCCGGACTATCCCAAAGGTGCCAGTTGTTACGTTCGTTGTCGTCGTGGATTCAAACTCGAGGGTGCACACACGAGATACTGTACGTCGATCGGGACATGGAACGGACGCGAGTCGATCTGTATTCGCGAGGCTAATCTCGATCCCGGACGTCGTTACTATACCGGTAATCAGCGCGCGGAGATGGCGTTATAAGTCTTGGGCTATTTTTTTTTGGGCCGTTTCTCGTTTCTTCCAAATCTTTTCAGCGTTTAATTAGCCACAGACGGTGGGGGGTTGCAAGCTCTAAACAGCTTTTAATAATGGCAAAGTCTGTTTTGTGCACGTCCTATACGTACGTTAGCCTGCAGTAGACGCGCATGATGGCAGCGAGAGTTAACGAGGCAATACTTTAACGTCAGAGGGCCTTAACGAGCTTAAAGGGCGCTCGCTTTTAAATCGTTTTGTATTATTTCTCTTTTACTTTTACTGCGTCTCCGACCTGCTTCCTCTCTACAGTTTCCGGAAAAACCTCGGTCCTCTTCTTTCACTCTCGTGTGTCTTTTGCACGCGATTTTTCCCGACGTAGGAAAAGCTCGCAAGCCGTATCCCATCGGGTGGTTACTTTTGACTTTTCTTTCGGCAATTCGCGAGCTTTCGACCCTCTTAATACTCCCATCGTTGCCTCGTGTAAGAAGCGGATGACCTATCCCCGGCTCATAAGTACCACGGTCGTAATGACGATGTAGCAAAAAACTGGGGTTGCCCACACACGTGAGCGATGCCCTTTTATACTCGTATAGTTACTTCGAATTGCGGACTTTTTGTCCCACTTTCTCAGAATCTTCGGATGTCGCTGGAGCGCCAAGACCGTTTGTCAGGTGTCCGGCGGACGTTGATGCCGAACTTCCGGCTGGGGCTAACACCGCCAGAGTTTCTTTCCCACAACCTAAGTCAAACATGGATTGGTGGAGGTAAAATGAATTTTTTATTTTCTTTATAAATGAATTTCAAAAATAAAGTTATTCTCATTTTAGAAACGTTTATTTTATTTATTTAATTCCACAGATACGTAGACGCCTCGCCTTCCTGGGGCAAACAATTGCACGCCGATTTACCGTCTGGAACGTCGATCGTCACCTTCACCGCCAGATCACCGGTCTCCAATTACACGAGCTCGTGCCGGGTCGTGATTCGAGTTCGAGGTAAGAGAGATTTCGAACCCGTCACGGAATCGGACCCCACACGGTCTTTCTTCGTACTTCGATTTGCCGGAGATGACGTTGTAGGGTCGCGATTGCGCGTGACAGCTCTTATATCTCGTCGACACACCAACACCGAGACTTCACGATTCCAAAGAAAGTCACACGGACGCGGGATACTTGTCACGTTCATTGAAAACGATCACAAATCCATATATATATATGTATACACGTATGTACGTCTCCAGCATCCCATCGGTCCATTCTTCTCTCGTATATTCTTCCATCACGCCCCGCTGGAATGTCTTATTTATCAAGCTCTTATTGTCAAATATGTTTCTTTCTTCATCTTCTTTCGCGTACCATATGTTTCTTTTCTCTCTCTTTTTGATCTAACGCGAAGAGAATTGATCAAATTCTGCCCATCATTCTACATCATAAATCATCTTCGCGTCTGTGCCACCGACGCGACGCGCGACAATAGGCCTCACTGTCTCGAAATCCCGTATGGTACTCGGATCATGACGAAATTTACACCCACGAATTCTCGAGAGCCAATGACGATGCAATTTTGTCTGTCTCCTCTCGAGGGTCGTCAATTAATACACGAAAGGTACACGTATCTTAGGTTCGATCATCCATGTGGTATTTTGGTTACGCGTATTCCCATACATTTGACAATATTCCGTCAAAGTAATGAAAAACATGGCTATTTCACGAAGTGAAATATGAAGTCTGGATGAAAGTGGCCCTCTCGAGTCTATGGGCGGGAGGATTGGGGGGGAGGGGGACGGGGGTTGGAAGAGAGTGCAGTTTAATTACTCACTCAACTAGTTCTCGTAACTAGCGTAAGGCAAGTTTGCCGAAGTGGATTCGCAAGCCAATGCGATTATAGGAAACAAACTCTCTCCTGGTAATCCCGGGGAAAACGGATAGGGCATACAATTTCGCCGAGCTTGTAGCTGTGCACTAGAAGTAGGAGGCTGAGGAGGAGATGGGAGGGAGCGGAGGTGCACAGAGTGGAGTTCAGAGGCCTCGCTCAGGTTGTTACGATATTACTGAGAAACGCCAACAGCTTTCAGCCTTCATTATCCGCCTCCTCTCTATCTGACCTGACGCGTGCACTCTCTATTCACGTTTGACGCGATCCCCTTATACATTGACAAGTTCAACACATACCGCACTCACACAAGCATTAGTGCATATATACGTTAACGCAGCCCGACACAAGAGGGCTCTGTCGTTCGTACAGTTCATGAGTTGATTTTCCTGCATAAACCCAGATGCCCAAAATCCGAGGGTCTTTACCTGTCCAACGTCATTCGAGGTGAGGCTCAACCACGGAGAGCATAGCCGACTCATATTTTGGCAGGAGCCAACTTTTACGGACAACGTGAAAGTCGAGAGAGTTTGGAAGTCCAGGGTGAGTTGTCTTACTATCGAGAAGTTTGCGGTAGCTCGTTAATGATTAACGCGCACTTTGATGTTTAATACGATGTTTTATATCCGTATCATTGAAGATAATGGCCGTCTCGAAGTTGTTAATGTAGCTATGAACATTCTACATTAGTTTTAAGTCTTCTTAACAGATTCTTAATAGAACCTCATCAGCGAAGAAGAGAAAAATTTATCGTCGAACTATAATCATTGAAATTCTTCCAATTTTCTCGATATCCTTGCCACGTAAGTTTGAAATAAAATCTTACTTTCTTTTTTTTACGATCGACGAATTAACGGACGATGATCGATAGAATATCTGCAAGGAGTCAAGATCAGGATATCGGTGAAAAAGATTGTTTATAGCAAGAATGGTACTTACCTAGTAAACGCACAGTTGGAGTTCATGGGTCGGTAGGACCCATGTCCGATGAACATCCCTCCAATGGACAGTAACTCTGTGGTGTAACGTTAGCGAAAACGACCTGTGAGCGAATCGGATATAGAGAACGAGAGAGAGAGAGAGTGGCGAAAAGCACGATGGGGTTGAAGCCAGAAGCATTCCGAAAGTCTATTTATCCTTGTGGATGGGCCGAGGGTTTCCAAGTAAACTGGTACAGGGAAGCCGAAAGATCTTGTTTATGGGACAGCGATTATCGTTCGGTGTTGAGAGGGAACTCCGACCTACCAAGAGTCACACGGGGAACATGGCACTCTGCGGCTCGTACTCTCGAAGCAACAACGACCATCAGTTTGAAAGGGACAGTAAGAGGTCGAGTGAGACGGAGAGAGTTGTAGAGGAAAAGGAACGATAGCACGTGCAATATATAGACCGACTAATAGATTTTCCATCCGTCTCCTTCCATTTTCCTCTCAACGAGCCATTTGTCTTCATACATTCATGGACGAGGGGCCGGAAAGCCATCCTTTGTTTCCACAGTAGTGTCGATATATAACGTCGATGTATACGTAACGAGATATTCATTACCGATCGATGTTCTCGATCGTGCAATTTACGAACGGTCGTCTATAAACCGACGTGTTTTAAATCACGTTTACGATTACTTTTTGCCAAGAACATTTCTTTTGAAATTTGCCAACAAAGGACTTGCGACGAAAGAAAAATTTTACCTGAATGGGGGCGATTGTTGTGGTGCGCGAGGGTTGGATTTTTTTTTCTACGTTACACAATATGGTATTTCCCATGCGGGGAGTCGTGTTAATGGAACATTCATAAATCATATCAACATCATGCAGGGTTTAATTAAAGCATAAGTGATTAATTACCTCGATCTTTTCGTACAATCGTGCAGCGACTCATTGAAAGGCTTCGCCGCAGAAAATGAAGTCGGTATATTAATTATTTTCAACGGGAAATTCTCGAGTCTGAAAAAAGCCTTTGGTCGGGGGAGTGCATTTTCGTTGAAAATTTTATGATACCTCTTTGATTCGGGCGAACGATGGCAATAGAGTCTCGGAGGTCAACGAGTGAACTTTTTTTTTTTTCACCGTTGCATGCAGCTTTAAACGGATTTTTTTGTTCACTTTGAAATGTTTTTTTTTTACATTCTTTTTAAGGAACCTGGACAACTGATGTATCCGGGAGTCCATAATGTACGATACATAGCCTCGGATCCAGCTGGTAACCGTGCAGAATGCCATTTCTCGATACGAGTACGAGGTAAAGTGATTTATTTTTTAATGGCTCTTTTAATAGACACGAGAATCTAGGTCTCGGCATTAAATATTTAATATTGCTACGAGACCGAACGTCGACATTTCGAAACTCTACCTTCTTATCAACGTTTTCAATAATTTCCTGTCAATCGTTCAATTATTAATAGACAATTCTGATATTCCCATTCACCCGAACAAAAATATCGAAAAGAGAAACGATAATACGTGACGAAGAACGAAGAACAAAGAACATTTTTTCCCCCACCTGTACGTCGATTTATCTCACCGTCTCGTGTGTATTTTCTTCCAGAGCCCGAGCGTCTACAGGATTCCGAGGTAAGTTCTAACGTATCGTCGCGTGTTGGAGACGCGAGTGTGGGAGTTTCAGCAACAAATCCTAGCCTTTTTTTTATACGCTAGTGGGACTAGCCACAAAAAAAGAAACACGAAGCTTTGGCGAATCCGTTAAATAATGCGTCTCGCACGCCCTAAAATAGAAAGGGCGTGATTCGAAGCATTTACCGAATGATCGAGAGGTACGATAAAAATCCTAAGAATTAAAGATCTCTCGTAACTAAATATGATTCTTCCTTTTGGTGATAATTGGATACGTCGTAAACGTCGACGAGCGCGACAGAAAAAAGGCGAGTGTGGAATTAAAGTTGGAATAATCCTCGGGAACTTTACGTTATATACCTCCATAAAAGTTATTCCTGGCTAGTGGCTAGCGAGTTAAGTACGTAGGGACACGTTAGAATTCGGTACGGTCGAGTGTGTACCTACCTACTCGTTTATTATCCTGTGCACATACACAGAAACGCTAATGTATACTTATACAGTTGACTCTTCGTTCTTTCTCCCGTTCTTGGTGTCGGATTTTCCAAGAGGGGGGTTGTTTTTTCGTATCCAGTAAATATTCGTTCACGAAAGCGGAGTTCGCGAGGGTGGAGGAGGAGGAGGAGGTGGAGGAGGGTTGGATAGCGAAACATCCACGTGGACTCTTGGGACGTAGTCCGAGGCACACCAGTCGTAAAACCAATGTGGACAGGGTAGGCGGGTGGGGGAGGGGGGGGGGGTGATGGCTCTTTTGCCCTCGAGAGTTTTACGAGAAAAATACTATGGCACACGTGGATAGAACTGGTCGAAAGCGTGGAAGGGATGGAAATAACAAAAGGGGGAGAAAAGAACGTGGGATGCGAGAGGGTGGTACTCGTTTTAAGATTTATTTTTCTTTTTTACCCTTTTAACAGCCGAAGACTTATCGAAGGGTGCTGATGTGTCCCGGACGTGCGCCGCAGCCGATACCAGCTACCGGATACAGGGTGAGTTGGAAAAAAGAATCCTGTGTCAAGGAACAAAAGAACAACACGTAACGAAATGCAAATGATAAAAAAGGATTGAACGAGGAAAGAGATGTAAAATGTAACGTTCCTTCGTTTCTCTGTTTCTGTCTTTCTCATTGTTTTCTTTTCTTCCAATCTGAAGGAACTCGAGAATACGATCGGGTAAGAACAGTCGGTACAAGCAAAAACGAAACGAGAGTATACATTTTACGGGAGGGCGGTTCTGATTCTTCTCTTCTTTTCGGTTTTCAGTGGCAAATCCCAAGTGGTTGCTATCTGAGATACACGAGAATTTTTTCCGGAGCGTATGCCCTTCAGCGAGGTTATGGAGCTCCTACGGAACAACGACGAGACAGATATCAAGACGCTAGGGCGGCTTATCACGAGATTCATCCGATTCAACGAGGCGAACATTCGAGTCTTACGAGGGCTTATCCACTCGTCGATTGTAAGTGTATGTGTTGCACGTTTGTATTGTGTTCGTTGTATTTTGTTTCGTCGAAAATTCGATATCATTGCTTTTTTCCTTTTGCCTCAAGATTACATTCAAGCTTTTGTCAAAATGGCCGATTCTTTTTCACTATAATCGCATAATCGTGAAATTTAAGTTTCTCGACCAACAAAGTTTTCATTCTTCGTTCTCGCTGGTCATCAACCACGCGCTTAAGCTTCGTCGGTTTTCTTCTTTTTATCATTTTCTCTTTTTTTTCTTTCTCGTCCCTTCGCCCGAGACCAAATAATAGCCAGGAAGAGCCTGTATGTTCTTCCGTGGGAGAACTACCGATTTCGCATAATCGTTGGGGCTCATAATCGTCGGTGTGAAGCGGAGAAAAGAATGGAAAAGAATGGAAAGAAAAGAGGGAAGAAAAAGCAGAGAGAAAGTTTTCGAAACTTACCGCAGTGCGATCTCCAAGAGCAACTCTCTTCGAGGGTGTAAGAACCATGGAGGAGCGAACGAGTCGAATACGAGCGGTTTATATCAGGCACAGGAAACTAGAATCTCACTCTCTATACGTTCTCTTATTCATTCTCGCGAACGAGCTAGGGGCCTTTATGAGTGTAGGGTGAATCGGAGATTCGAGTTTCGTCAGAGTTTAGCGAGTGCACTTCTCGTCGCGCGAAACCAGGATGTGCAGAGAGAAAGAGAGAGAGGGAGAGATAGAACGAATTGCGTTTCGCTTAACGTCGTTCTCTGTGATTTTCCAACGGGAGGAAGTGGGGAATTGCAAATTTTCTTCATACTCCTCGTGGAGTTATTCGCGTCTCAAATATCTCGCCAGTCTGTCGTCCCATATTCACGAAGGTATTTTGTCATGCGCGATAAAATAGTTTATGCTGCGATCAATAATCATTCATTATTAATATTTTTATTATGGATTATCAATCACTATTGATCTCGTTCTTAAAAAAACAATATGCAGAATTTATAACTTTTTCAACGATTCTGTTTTTTTATAAGCTTGTCTTTAAATATTGTACTTGTGTATAGAAACAAAGAATCTAAAAAAGATGCAGATTTGGGGAAAACTTGATCACTCGAGTGTTTTTTAGGATTCACGATTCTGTTTATTTATAAGTTTGTCTTTAAATATTATACTCGTGTATAGAAACAAAAAACCTAGAAAAGATGCAGATTCGGGGAAAACTTGATCAGTCGAATGTTTTTTAGGATTCATATTTTCACAGATCAGTCTTGATTGATCAAATTGACAAAGCCTCGATTTGTATAGGAAAAGCACGTGCATGAGTTTCAACAGCTTTTCCTCTCGTATTTCTCCTCATGCCAAACTGCAAAACTCTGGTTCTATAATGATGCATATACTCATCCTCAGCCTCTCACCTTCTCTCTCTCTCCCTCTCTGAGCGGAAAACTCAAACGCTTCGGGCTAAAGGTAAACGTGAATTTATAATCCGACCAGTGCGGTCACAAAGCCGTTCGTCACACTTTCCTCGCGACTTCTTCCCACACCTCCTCTCTTACTTCTCGCTGCACTTCTATCTTCCAAGACAGTTTTCACCAGACTTATCCCAAGATTGTAAAACTTTTTATCTTATACCACGTATAGTATTTGCCATGATATCCTAAAATATAAAAAGTATATGAAAGATCGACCGAATTTTTTTCAACCGAATTTTCCAAATCGTTCGATCGCTCAATTCACGTCGCATCGTCGTTTGTTCGATCGAAATATGGCGAAAACCCTAATTTCGGTCTCTGACCAGTTTGCTTTTTGACAGATGTTCGTTTAAATTTTTACGGTCACGGTTCAAGCTCGTTTCGAAATCGGCTAACATGTGGCCCGAAGGGTGGATCACGTTGCTTATTGTAAATAATCGAAAATCGTCAAGATCTCCGGGATGTTGAGTATCGAGGCGCCGACTAAGTTCGTACTAACCTTGCAATCGGTGCCTCCGTTTCTCGTCGAAAGTATCCTCGCCTTGGCATTGGTAGTGCTTCTAGCCGTACCGTTGATAGCGCACATTCAACTTTTTCTGGTATCATCTTTTCCCTTAATTCCGAATTACAATCTCGTCTTATCAAATATTAAAAAAAAAGTTTTAAACGTTAATTTTCATAATTTCAAATCCTGCATTCGCAGGACGATAATTTTAAGTCTTCGGCGATGGTCGCTACGAATCGTCGGAAGTCGAATCCAGAAGATCGTCGAGGTCATGCATCGCCAACAGTGGTAATGCATTACCCCGTCCCTTATCAACTGGACAAGAGTTCGAATTCCGATCTCAACATCGAATTGACATCGATGCGTACCGCTTTTTCGACACCGACGATAAAGGCCAGCGTAGAAAATCTCAAGATTCAAAACAGCCAAGAAAATGTCAAGGGTCGAGAAGAGCATAAACAATTTTTCCACGAACTTGTAACGAAAGAACATAAAACGTGTCTACCACTCGAACGCTCGTCACCCTTCGTCGTGACCAACGATCAACTTCCTGTAGTGGATATTTCCATTTTTGATTACGATGCGTATAGACACAAACTCATCGAGTCGACCTTGAGGAAACAATATGGCGATCGTCAAGCCCCGGGAAACGTCATTTTGAATTCGATTCATTTAAATTCCATCGGTTCACAAACTGGCATCGAATTATCCGAGAGATACAGTCATAGTCTGTTCGATTTTATCGAGGAGTATTACGACGCGAGTGGATCATTGAGTAAGAAAGAGAAGGAATATCTTCATCCTCTCGATCATTTTCTGACCAAGGGCACTGCGAGACCGAGCACGGCCGATCGCGCCACCGAGACTAAAGAATCGATGACGGAAATCGATCAACTTCCGGAATTGATAGATTTCCGTGAACAATCACCGATTCCTGTCAGTCCTTTGCCTGGAAATTTCGAGAAACATCGAGTTTTAGAAGAATCAAGGAAAAACGCATCGAAACTCACCATAAGATCGCAGAGGTCGTCTTCGTTGTCGAGAACGTCACCTCGTACTTCGACCTTGAGGGCTAACCTCGATAGTTCAAAGTCTTCGAATTCTACGACTAAGAAACTATTTGATCGAGACGAGAATCTCGATACCAATACGATTACTCGAACTTCTCGAAGTCGAAGAGCTCGTAGCTCCGACAATAAAAATCTCAAGACACCGAAGAGCTCCGATCCTTTGCGCAAGCGAGCTTCTTCCGTTGTTCAAGGCAAATCTAGCATCGAATCCTTTATTCCCGACACGACGAAACTCTGTGAAAATTCCGAGGCTTTGTCGACCGATCGCGACGAGAAAGAATCGGCGACTTGTGCCTCGGCGAGTTCGAGCGAGGCAACAAGTTCCTCCTCCTCAAGACCGCGAGGTAAAAGTTTCGTGGGTTCACGAGCTTCTTCCCTATCGTCGAAAAGTCCGAGTGTCAATAAAACACCGAGTCAAACGAAACAGTGGAACATCTGTACCAATCTAAATCAATCGTTCAATCGCAATTTCTCGGATAATTCGAAAGCCACGATCTTGAAGCCTGTCAAACAAAAATTGAGCGTTAGACCGAGATCGACAGGAGGAAGATTTGCATGGGACGTGCCAGACGTTCCTGGCCACGACTGGCGCAACGAGACGATCGAGAATAAGGACGAGGGCAAATCCGACGTGCCAATTCCGAAGAACAGGCCGAGAACCGAAAGACGAAGAACACCCGAGAAGGCGAAATTATCCGATCCGATTCTTCCGGTTCTTGAAAGCGTTATCGATCTTCACGTACAAATGCCCTGCAACGATGTCTTCGGAATAGAAAATTATCCGGAAACCTCTTCAACGATCGCAAGGCGAACATCTTCGCCTAAACGTCACGAGTTCAAACGACAGGCAAGATCGAGGGAGAAGAAAATATGTAGCGCGTCTTTCGTAAAAACATCGTCGATCGTCCAATCGGCAGGAGTGGAAAAAGTTGAGAAACCTTTGGTAGAAAAACAATCGCCTTATCGAGATCGTTCTTCCGAGTTGAAGGTCGTTGGAAGGTTATCATCGGGAATAAAACCGATCAATCGCCTTGGATCCGGTTCAAGATTGCCGGTTCACATCGGGATTGACAAAACGAAAATTAAGAAACCGGATGAGAATAGAGCGGAATCGAAAGAGCATCGAAGTCAACTTCCGGAAAATTGTCCCGGTGATCTTGATAAGAATTCGACAAGTTTTTTCGGTAAAAAACGTCCAAGAACAGCTGGATGCGTTGGTTCTCGTACATCCTCCCTCAGTCCTAAAATTGAACTTTCCCTCGAAAGTCTGCAGCCGGATAAAGCTAAGAATAATGGCGAAGCCCAACTTCCGTCTAAAATACCAAGTCGGTCAACGACAAGCGGAGGTAAAAAAATAATTCCAGCATCTAGAACGAGTCTGAATAAAGTAACGAAAGCGACGACTTCGCGAGCCTCGGAGAACGATGAGGATTTGTCCAGAAAAAGTGCTCTTCCTACCGCTATCGAGAAACGACCGTTTCTTCGTGCTCGTACGGGAAAATACGGCGCGCCAAAGTTAACCATGACCGAGAAGATGCAAAAGAATCTTGGCGTTACTTCCTCGATGTCGAAGCGAGCTTTGGGAAATAATGAGGAAGAGGAAGAAGAAGAAGGAGAAGAAGATGAGAAGGACAGCGAATTATTAAAACTTCCTACCGAAGGTTCGAAAGCCGCTCTCGTGATGAGACGCGAGCTCAAGACTTACATAAAGAAGATCAAACTCATACTAGCCAATGGCGACAAGAGTCTCCAAGCCAGAGATCTCGGTTCGTTGAGCATAACCGATGCAATAATACCCGAGCTACGTTCTTTCCTCAGTCCCCGCGAGATCCTCGACCTGCAGGATCTTCTCGATCGCGTTGAGAAACAACAAGCAAATACTTAAGATTTTGGCTCTCGATGTAATCACGTCGCTATCTCGATAAAAATGTTTATCCACCATGACGACGAAACTTCAATTCTGACGAATAAAAACTTACAATTTTCATTCCTGCTTAATAATCAATAATTTTAATACTTCGTACGGTTTACTTCCGGTTTATTCCCTCGTACAATTCGTCAACTTGACAGTGACAAGGAGTCGAGAAAGTAATAAATTTTATATACATACCCTCGTGTCGTACAAGCTGTCATCGACATGCGAATCTGAGATCGCAGAGAGTCGTCTGGATGACGACACCCACTTAGAAGAACGCCGTTATTCGCATACCTACATGCATACGTATTCCGAGCTGTGCATCTTGCACTCGCGTGCAGCAGGGTTAATTATACTTTACGATCGGTCATCGACTATCAGCTTCTCGCGGTCTTTAAACTCCGGTAGCGTAGCCCCGAGACTCTCGAGAGACTTTTTGCCTCCTCGTTCGAGCTTGCCCCTATTTCCAACGCACTGTTAAAAACTCGTTGAGAACATTTTTTTTTGCAATGTTTTTTTTTTTTCATCGAACTCTCTTCGCAACGAGAAAGTTCAATTGCTGGCATCCGTTGCAATCGCGATGGTAATTTCTTTCGAAAGTAAGTAATGACAGAGAGAAGCGAGAGAACTTTGCGACATAGAATTACTTTGAGAATCTCGCGATCGCCAGGATTTTTTTTCTCATATCTGTTCCTGTTTTTTCCTGCTTCTTGTGTTTTATACTCCGTTTAAATTTGTTGTATTGGATTTAAAAATTATATTCTCTTAGAACTTTGAATAGAAAATTGTATATTTAAGGGGCTATGCCAGTGTGACACTTGAAAAAAATCGATTTTTTTTGGCTAATTTGGATGTCATATGTATATGTGTGTAAAATTTTAATGGCCTGTATCGACTCAAAAATCACGATATTTATTCTTGAAAAATCGTCACTTTTTGCAATCTTCCATAAGAGCCCGTGTTAAGGAGCTATACCAGTGTGACACTTGAAAAAAATCGATTTTTTTGCTAATTCTATAGTTTATACTTTCAAAAATATCATGTGAAAGTGGCAAGGACGTAGTTTGAATAGTTTTTGAATGGCAGCGTTCTAAAGGCGACCGCTCATAGGTATAAGTCGCCAATAGTTGAAACTTTAAACGCGTTTTTCTCAAAACGACATTTTTCAAAATTGCTGACATCATAACTCAAAGAAAAATTGACCGATCGACTTCAAATTG
>JAPYZT010000934.1:0-32289 GCA_030522965.1 Tryphoninae sp. A BG-2022a
CGGCTCGCGCCTTGTAGCGGTTTATACCTTTGTTTCTTCTATAATTTTCAAATGAGTTCGAAAAAACTAGTGTCATTGTTTAGTTCTGTATTTCATCCAGAATACGCAGCTTTTTCAATCATGTAAATATTGTTTCTTGTTTGGTTTTTACAAGCATTTTTCCAAACCCTTGTAAAACTATGAAATTCGGCCGGTTTTTTTCGCATAGGCACCTCTATTTCGCCCGGCACTAAAAGGGTTAAAAAAATAAAACCAAAATGTTTCTATCCCTTCTGCCCTTGTAATTGGTAACGCGAAATTTGCACGACGATCAACGTTCGTCGGCTTGAACAAATAAACTTGCGAGGCGAGAACGAAAAGTGTATCGGCGCGCACGCGATGAACGTAATAATTTTCGTAAAAAAAAAGTCTTGGCGAAGGTATAAAAGAAAAGAATATTTCCGCAAAATCTATAATGCAATTTGTTTCTTTCTTTGCGCGAAAAGCAATGGGAAACTTACGCGTGGGCCGTATCGTTTCGACAGAAACGACTTTGCAAACACGATAATTATGCGGCTCTCGTTGCATACGTTTGTATTATATAATGAGAACGTTGGAGAAAGAACTGAAAAAAGAAGAGGAAAGAAAACGAGGAGAAAATATCGGTCGAATGGAAACCTTGAAATGTTTTCCGGGCTCGTCACTAAAAGTGCATAGCGTCGACGAAAGTTCGTCGAGAAGAAACGTTTGCATGCGTTACTCGCAATTTTGACGAATTGCTCGAACAAATGTACTCGTCGATATTAATTTTAACGAGCGAAATCTTTTAGCACGTCGCGAAACAACGCGAAACATTTCTTTTTGTCGTTTTCTTTTATATACATATATATATATATATTATTTTTTAGACGATAACCAGGCGCACCGTGACGACGTATACGTGCGAGAAAAAAAAACCATTAACGGTTATACTGGAGCTCGGGTGCACCAATTAGCAGGGTTTATACAGAAATTTCACGTAGAATCTAAGCGAAAGAAGAAGAAAGATTGAAGAAAAATGTGGGATGAGAGTAGAGTGAAAAGTGAGTATAGAGAAGAAGGGGGGCGAAGAAAAATTGTAGAAAATTAAAAATTAGAGTCCAATTGACTTGGCCATTGAGAATTGAGATATAATTATATTATATGGATATACGATCTTTTATGTACACACCGCGTACCTATTAGCGTTGAAACGATTTTTATTAGACGATTAATTTCGAGTGAGGATTTGTGGAGAAAAATTGTACGAGACGAATTTTGAATCGATGAAAATTTAAGAATTTTACTGGGTCGAGGAATTCTCGACTTAGAAACTATAAATATATATTGGTTGAAGTGAGTTTAGAATTTGAAAGAAAGACAAAACAAAATCACGTTATGCTCTGTTGTGATTTTTGATTATGGAGATGTAAGGATTGTTTTTTTAACTCGTATACAACAGCGACCAAACGTCGATTATTCGAGTAAGTGGTACGATGGGACATGGGCGTCCGTATTGGAGAAAGAAAAATGAGAGAAATAATTTTTGGAACGACGGAAACGATCTTGTCTCGTTCGAGGTCGAGTACTAACGAATTGCCGGCCTATACGATTAATTATACACGATTGGACTCGGAATAATAACTCAACGAGTCTCATTAAACAAATGACAAAGAAAATTAAGTACAGAAATACCGCGATACGTTATTTCACTGGATTGTTCAATCATAAAGATAACGACAATTGTATATGACTTATCATATATATATATATATATATATATAACGACAGCTCGAACAGTATTCCGTGCATAATGTACAATTTAGTTGTCGTCACTCAAAGTCGATAATACCTACAGTTATAATTGCAATTTTGCCTCCGTACCGTCTCAACGACTCGCGTCGAATTTAATCGCACCGCAATATATATTTACCTATTTTTTCTTTCGAAAAAATATGGTCGTTAATTATCGATATTGTTTTCGAATTAAAAAGAAAGGAAAAGAAAATAAATGAAGTATATTTGTGTTACTGTAAATGTGTTTTGACTATTGATTGTTTGTTTTTTCTTTCAAATAATGTTTCGGTTGGTTTATCAAAATGTCAGGTGAACAGGATTCTTCTAACCTGGTAAATGTTTCGGATTCATTGGTTAGTGAGAAATTGTTTTCTCGAGAGAGAATTTCAGGTATATTGTCGAGTTTCAAGAAAAGAGGAAGCGAGATCTTGGACTCGGTGAAAGAAAAGTTTGAGGAAGAGTTGGAGGAGAAGAAGAAAGTAGTTGGTGATGGAAAAAAGAGTGTTGATGCTGGAAGGTCGGATTTTAGTTTAATCAGACCTAAACGTTGCCTCTGTAATGTAGAAAAGTCCAAGACAATGTTCGTTTTTCATTTATCATGGAATTTTCGTTTTTCTTAATTTTCTTGTTTATATGAACGGTTTAACGAGCTTATGATGAAATATTCCAGGCCATATGGTGTACTTTGAAAACTTTCACCTAACATTCCCACGATTTAACGATTCGAGCAGATGGCGTTCCAAGATCAGCGAAATTGGGTCAATGACCCTCAAGGCACTTGGAAAGAACAGAGCGCCAACTGTTATCGCTCAGCCAGACGTATCAACGATTCAGGTTGTGGATGAAGAAGTGACGACACAGATTGGGAATACGCCTGGAAATGAGAACGGAGAATTACATTTCTTAAAAAATCCGGAAACGAAATTAGATGAATCACCGCGAATTTCTGAAGATGGTAGAGTATTTTCTGTAATCGATAAAATACAAACCCATTTGGAGTCACAAACTCCAGACAGAGAAGGTAGTCTCAAGGAAAGGAAGAAATCCTCGATCAAACGTGATTACTAAAATCTGAAAACTTACAAGCCTTGGAAATCCCGCAAGTTATTGAGAAACCTTACCTAAATCTCCTGTGAATATTTAGCTCAACGTGAGAGTCTTCCAACGCCGACAGAGCGCTTGGAGCGTATTGAAGAAATCGAATTGGATTCGATAAAGATTGAACAGAAGGCCGAATCGTTTGTCGAAACTGAACGTGCACCTGAGGAACGTGAAGTATTAATTCACGAAAAGAGTATTGAAATAATTGAGGAGGAACCAGTAATGCCAGTGATTGATGAAGTAGTCGAGAAAGAAGAGCAAATGCAGTTTGAGATGGTGAACATTTCGAGACAAAATTTTGAAAAGCTTGTAAGAAATTCTGACGACCGAAGAATTATCAGAATCGATCACAAGACTTTCCCACCGGATCTGAAAGACTCATTAGTCCTTCCGGAAGGAGTACAAAACGCTCGCGAAGAATGGAAAGACCTTCCAACCCCGGTAGAAATATATTTAAAAATTTCCATGCAAAAATACTCGACATTCTAATTAGAAGTAATTTCCATACGATTAATAGATTATCGATGAAATTCGTCAACTGACGAAACCCAAACGATCTCATGAATGTCCAAAAGCTTGTCCATGCAAATTCTCCCAGGGATTAATCGACATGTATCATGAGGCAAATACAATATTGGAAATGGCTAATAAAATTAGCGAGAGTAGAGATCATTGCAAATTTCAAATGACGAAGAGTGAAATCAATTTTTTCAAAGAGGACATAAAAATGTGTAACGTTATGATAGGAGAGACACGAAGTCGTTGGGCGGAAATGAGGGAGCTGATGGACATGTGGCAAGAGGCGAACGAGAAACTCACAGTCCGGAAGAGAGAAATAATTTCAATTTTGGATGATGTATAGAAAATCACGTTTCTTTTTTGTTTAATTGCAATGAATTTAAAAAGCACACCCCATTCTCACAGATTGAATCAAGCACAAAATACATAGAGGATGTTGAAAGGTTATTGCAAGATTGGTTGCCGGAAGGAAGAATGGAGAAACTGAGAAAAGCGCAGAGAGCCTTGGAAAAACAAGACCACGATAGAATTGAAATGTTGGAGGATGAAGAGAGAACATTCGCAAAAGTTAGTTTCATATTCATAATAAATTTCTACTCTCAGTTAATGGTCCATTGTTCTCAGGAAAGAATCGAGAAGGCTCTGCATAAACGTGAGATCTGGCAGGGGGAAGAAAAATTGTGCATAGAAAAGAACAAGGACCAGAGAGCACGGGACATGCTGAGTCTGCAGAGTGCTACTAATCTGATGCAAAAATATATCGAGGAGAGAAAGTCCCTGCTAGCTCCATAAACAATTAAATAACAAAAAACAGATTCACTGTAGAAATATTTTATATAAAAATTTGTTTATGAAAAATAGAAAAGTGTAGAAAAAAATACCAAGAGTCGTCGATTGCTGTCATTCATAAGATCGTCCAATTTTACAGAAATTTGATAGAATTCTCAGGAACCCCGTATTGTTTTAACTCGTTGACTCAGTGGCACGTAAATAGCATCAAATTCATCCGACCTGTCGAGGGTAGCAACGGTGCCAAGCTCATCTGGATCGTCTTCGAGAACTTCATTTTCTTTAGAAGTCGTCACAACGTCCATTTCAAACTTATGTTCACTTGGAAATGCATTTATCGTATCCTCGTTAAAAAGTGGACGTCTTGTTTTCTGGCTGCACATTTGTTCGATTACTTCTGACATGTTGATACTCTCATCTTCCATTTCACTGGCAAAATCATCGGGTGTTAGCGCATCTAACATTCTTCCAATGGTGTCGTTCATTGGGGAGAATGCAGCGACCGTTGCAAAGATTTTATCGAATTGCGGACCTTTCTTCGGCGTTCCCGATGCGATTGGCATTGGATATTTTGTTGATTCTTCAGGTTTGCTTCGTTTTGTGGCAATGGTCATCGCTTCGAAAGATTCTTCTAGAGTCGGCGCCGATGCCGGTTGAAGAAAATCGTCGATCTTTCTATTTCCTGTATCAACAGTTTTTTTCCTGGGCCTTCTAACCGCACACTTTTTTTTCGGTTCACTCGTTTCTGACTCCAGATTATCTTTCTCCGACAGAGGGGATTTTTTCTTCCGAGGTTTCCCCGGCTTTTTCTTTTTAGCAAGTCTCGCATTCTCAAATTCTTCCACCAACTCAAGATAGCACTTTCGTACGGCGTCTTGCGGCTCGACGGACACGAGCTCATCGGTGGATTTATCTTTTTCATTTGAGGGGCTATCATTCTCTTCGTCAGATGTTTTGCCCAACGTCAGTCCGTCCAATACTCCATCCTTGTCCAACCAGACGATCTCGTAACTTGCCACAGATTTGACATTTCTGATTTTCTTGATTCTTTCAGGTATCATAATACCCTTCATGAGTAGACGATCTTGATGAGGAATGTAAGCAAAATGCCGCAGTTGCCAGCGTGTAGTGAGGGGAAACATTTTGGCGAAAGCATAGTCAGGTTCCCAGCAGACGTGATGTTCCATGAAGTTCTGATATTGTGGAAATTATTTACAGGTCAAACAAGGGAAAATAAAGTGAGACTAATATGGTCGTTGATACGAGAACTCACAACAAACTCAACGATGTTTGGTTGCTTCCACTGAAGATCCAGGCGGGATGGCATTTTCTCACTTCTCACAAGAAATTCGTCAATTAATTCTTGATTTGGAAAATCTTCTATTGCAAGTGCTTTCTTGCGCAATGATATCTCATTCGAAATAAGCGATCTTTGTTCCCTACAACAATGAGATAGAACCTAATATTACTGGTATCATTAATAATGCGACTCGGCATCTTCCAGTAAAAATACATACTTGTAAGATTCATCACATTTCAAGACTGTACCACAATCGGTACAACCAGATTTTGCATGTAATCTGACTTTTCCACTGTGACCGCATGAAGTACAGATATTTGGATCTTGCAGCTTGGACTCCATATGTACAAACTTTTTATGATCTGTACGCCAGCTTTTTATCCTGACAAATGTTCCTTTAGTTAACTACCTAGTTCAAAGTGCTTTGTAACCCAAAAGTCAAATCCTTCTACCTTTCCAAGATATCCTCATCCTTTACGAGCTTGAAAAGTTTTAAAACAGCCTCTTTACCAACTCCATGAACACCTTCGTCGTAATCACAACCGCATAATAAAGCCATAGCTATCATCTTCTTCCGATCAATCTTAAAGTTCCTCTCGATTCTTTCCATCGAATATTCGTCCATGGAACCTCCGGTACCACCCTGATTTGGGCCTTGAGTACTTATACAAAAGTTTCTGTATACAGTCTTGGCTCCGTACAGAAAACAATCACTGTCCTGACTTATGCAACCATCTACCATCTAAACAGAAACCCAGTGGGATTTTGTTTTTTTTAAATGGACTGATGAAAGATCTATAAACCTAGGATCAATGAAACTACGAAACTAAAAGTCTAGCACAGCTCGGGAAAAAAGTAAAGAGCACATACCCCATCAGCATTCAAGTATGCACACATCGCTTCTGCCTCTCCGAACCCTTTAATGCATTTTAGTCCCATCAATTCTAGCATAATCTGACATTCTTTGAGAACTCTGTTGAATCGCGAGCGTCCACCGTTTTTCGAAGTCGTTTTCTTCTCATCGCCTCTTCTAATGTCGTTTCTGCGAGCTATCTCTTTGTGCTTGAGTTCCGGTGCTTTGCCCTCGAGTACGAAAACGGGCGAAATGTCTTGCATAAGCAAGTATGCAGTGCGGAAGAAGAGGTTCCTGAGACAAACACAAGATTATGAATTTATATTGTTTTTGCAACTGGATAATCTAACACAACCTACCGAAGATGCATTTTTGGCTGTGAGGCATGGTCTGTGACAGACTGACTATCGACGACCCAGCAACTAAGGTCTATAGCGACTCTCTTACCCTGAACCTCGAACAAGGGCTTTTTTTCACATGAGGTTGCAACAACGTTCCACAGGTCTTTGACACCCATCGTAAACGTAAGAAAAAACACTTCGACATTTGCAATGTTCGTTCCAATATTTGTATTCTAGGTTATGTTTATGTTTGAAGTAAGTCCCGCTTCTACCTAATAATCCGCGCACATCAACAATACCGACGGGGTCCAAAACATTTAATAATTGTATCATAAATGCCAACATGGAAGAAATCTGTTTGAACGGTTCTTATACGCAGGCATAGTAGATCACGTTGTCTTGTTGCGACATTCTCATTGGCGCGGCGGAAAATATAACTATCTACGTTTTCTCTCACTCTCGCCCCGAACGAAAACGCACATATACACAAGTTCAGTAATGACCGTGTCGAGTGGTTTGATGTGGCGGTTTCGTACACACGGTCCGTAATTTTACGCGAAATAACGATGAGTGATCAATTGCGTAAAATTAAAAATCCGCTTCTAACAGCGGCCGGTCAGGGCTTTCCCTTCGAGGATTATACGACAAACGCCCTTTTGATGCCTGTGACGCCTGCCACACCTGCAATACTTCAGGATGGTGAGTTCATAATCTTGGATACACGCGAAGAGGTTAAAGCTGGCGACTTTTGGGTGGGGCTTTTGATGTTTTCGACGAATGCTTATATAAAACTTTATGGCAAATAGACTACGTACGCATTATCGTTTGAGTGCCCGGTGTTGTTGCACAGGTCATCACTGTCGAATTCTCAAGATATCTCGATATCTCGTTCATGGCGCAGTGTACTAACACGATCGAGGACAGATTTCCATATTCATTCGTGGGTTTCGGCAAGCAAGCAAATTTTCGCTGTTCACTCATCCCGGTACCAGTGACACACATTGCAATGCTTCGATAAGAGTTTTTTGAGTACAATGTGTGTACATGATATACGTGTGACTAAAAATATTGCGCGGAGAATGAAACAGCTGTTGATGCTCTAGTGTTGACTATATGTACGCATGCGCGAATTCACATGCTACGTTGTGCCATCTGTGATAGCGTCCCACATAACCTGTGTTGCGTAGACGAATCTAATGGCTATCGGTGAAAGGGAAACTTTGCTTGCATCATCGATTTCAATTCACAGCTTTCATACCTAGCAAAAACTTTTTTGCACATACGATATGTTCTTTTTCGCAGATATTGTTCATATATTCGATAACAATGCTTTAAGGATTTATACTTATTTGTATATAACGTTTGAATTATTTCCGCATGTGTAAATGGTTTAAAAAACAATTTCAGTAATATTAAATAATGTATGGATAAACTTACCTGATGACAAGAAAACAGGGTGATCGATGGCTGTCAAATTAACTTTGCCATTTTTCCACTTAATACAAAAAAAATAAAAAAAGGATACTTTGTCTTATTAAGTATAATCATGAATTGAATCCAATATATGATTAGAAAAAGGATCGTTACATGGTGTTTAAAAGTTCGTTCTTTCCGTGCTGGTAGGCGTTCGCGATCCGTATCTTTGCGAGTATGTCAAATCGTGGCTCTTCCTTTTGCGAATGCAGTAAATAATTAAAAGGATGATGAAAATAATTAGAAAGAGAATCAATAGTGCTCCAACGACGATAGCAGCAATTTCACCATTGGACAAATTATCCCAAGCTGGAAAATGAAAGAAAAAAATGATTTTTGTAACAAAATTTTTTAAAGTTACTTCATTTACTGACGATTTTTGTTATATGCATGTTGTATTTCTTTATTGTTTTTACCTCTCACATCCACTGTTCTTGTGTACGTATTGCCTTGTAGATCCGTTGCCGTGATATCCATGGTAGGAAAACAACAAGTCGAGATGTAGGTAAAACTAACTGCGTTTTTCGTGCCAGTGATAAATTCTGTACGAGGTTGTACACCACTTGGTATTGATGTAACTCTTTTCAGACCTGAATAATCGAACCAAAAATTACGATTACAAATATAAAATAATTGGTTTCATTTACAATTCATGCTTGTAGTTAACGCTCGGAGGTAATGTGTTTTAAAATTACCGGATTCGGAATCCACCACAGTAATATCGATGCTCCATAGACTCTTAGCACATCGATCAGTATTGAGTTTGCCAGCGCAATTGTCGTTGAACGTATAATCGATATTTGGGCTTTCACTGTCCGCTGTCTATTATAAAATGAAATTAAATATGTTATGCTGCTTCAACGAATGCTATGTATAATATACAATATATACACATATATGTACATTCGCACGTGGCATCGATTAATAATAAACTCACTATTGCTCCACTGGAACCTTGAACGTATACGTAAGCCGATTTTTCTACGACCTCGAAGTTTTCATTACCACCAACGTAAAGTGTTACTGTGTTCGGTGTATCGTCTTGGACATTTGGAACTTGAATTCGAACCCTGACGTCGATGGTTTCCCCTGCTCTGATCCAGTCACTAAATTCATCAAAAAAAATATATATATACAATTCTATGTGCGAAGTCACAAAGAACGATCGTAATTCCAATTAATATAGAATTATATATACAAAAATAATATGAAAACTGTCTTTTTGCACACTTGGTACTCACAAATAAGGCAGCACGCCGACGTATGGAAATTGTGTGCTGCTACCTTTAAAAACGTGTCTAATAGCGAGAGGCTGATTATTAGTAACTCTGAAAAGTACATCGTGCAGAGTTTGTGGTCTAGCGATTAATTCAGCACTCGGACTGATATCTACGACCGTCTTGTGTATTTTCAACCGACTATCCTCCACTCCTCTTGAAAGTTCATCAAACTCCGAGCCCACGAGGATCCTCGCATTTTCGTCGGATTCCTTGATATCATTTTCCATTACCTCGGCTTCAAGATCTGATTTTTCTGAAAATCTTGGAAGGTTTTTCGTCTCTCTCGAAATTATCGAACGCGCACCAGACTCATTGATTATTGTTGGTTTCACAGTTTTTTCGACATTGGTGGAATGTGCTCCAAGTAAAAGCTGTAGAGTATTGTATCCAATTATTAAGATTGTTGTCTCAGTGCACATTTCTTCAAGATATTCTTTGATGCTCGTGAATAATATTATCTCATGTCATACCTGCTTGTCATCAGAATTAATCATTGTCTTATTATCATCGCTCGTTCTTGGATGGACCAGACGTTGAGATTTTGCTACTTGCACGCTTTGGTTCACAGCGATTGCACTCAGTCTGTTGTCAACAACATCTTCTGAAAAAAATAACATTTAAATTTTCTTTGCTTTCCTATTTCTAACGCTGCATCAATTTTGTATTGAGAAACATAATTAATTAACCAAGCGCTTGATTCGACCAATCTCTTTGAAATTTTGTTTCATCGAATGAGAATACTCGTTAAAGGTGTATAATACAAATATTTACAACATGTTGTAGCAGGCTTTTTTTGTCGAGATGAGGAAATGAATGCAGGATAGAGCGATGAATTGCAAAAAGTCTTATGAACGAGAATTTTAAAAGAAAGAAAAATACGTCAGCTCGGCGAATACTGCCAGCCTCGGCCAAAGGCCAGTCTGACGTTTATTGCACAATATTCGTTTTCTACATATAACGACGCGCGAAGAAGGCGTTCATGGGCAAGAAGCCAACAGTTTGCCAGTTGTCAGTGGGTCTTCGGGCCAGGAGGAAGTTTAGGCGTTTGACTCTCGCAGGATTTCGGAAACTTGTCAATATGTGTTTATAATTGAAACTTTGAGACTGTGTAATAAGGCAACTGCGTTGACAATCTTGAGTTGATCAAACTTTGTGCGCTTTCAGTAAAAATGTAACTTTTTAATGGACAAACGTTTCTGACTTTTATCAAATTTAACAGCAGTCAAAAATCGTTGAGAATTTTTAAAAACAGGATAAATCAATGTTGAAGAAAGCAATCTTAATGTCAAGACTATGAAGGATTTGAGCTGTCTCGTCATAGACTCGACGTATTTGTAAGTAAGCAAGCAAAAAATGATTGGAAAAATATCACACCAATGCTTATCTCAGTTATACTACTATTTGTTTTTCTTCTTTTTAACGATAAAGATATTTCTATGAATTATTGATCAATTTACTCACCATTCATTGGAGGTCTTGGTTTAATTGGATCATTCTTTATTAGAACATTTTGTAACGCATCCTTCGATAAAAAAGTAATATTGAACTTGTAGTTTGCATTTTTCATCCCTGAAAACATCACCCGCCATTCACCAGCTGGAGGGTTGCGCGCGACGATAAGCAGTCCCTCTGCGTCATTTGTGCGCGATAGCGAAAACGTTGGTCTAGTTTCTCTTGCATTTCTGGAATCATTTACTCGCGTTGCTGGAAAGTATTGAAGTAAAAATATTAATTCGTGGAAAGCTAAATCAATAAGGAGTCGAATAGTCATAACAATTCGTGGGTGGAATATTTTGCGACGAAATACAGAATTCACAATACATATTGTTATGTGTGTATCAATGCACCGAGGTTAGAGTGACCCAGTGAATAAACAGCGATCGAACGGAAGCCCGTGCCGAAAGCAAGCTCTGAGATTTCTGCACACTTGACACGTTACCTCGTTTTCACTTGCTAATCAACAAATTTCGTTCTAACGAATCGAAGAAGAATTTATAATTGACTAAAACGAACGTTAATGCTCATTGCCATTAATTTGTCAGATGACAGAAACAGCGCATGCGCGGAAATAAAATTATTGGAAAGTGACGACGGTTGGTAACATTTATCTAAACACCGATATCCTGGACTCGTCCCTTGAACCTGCCGGTATTTTCATTTTGGCTAATTCATTGATAATATATAGATATAGAAATTATAGAAAAACCATGAAGCATTTTTTGCATAGTTCATTGTCATTGTCTGTATGAAGCATAATTCAATCATATAGTAATAAAAAAAAAATTCACCCAAAATTTCTTGTAATGGCGACCTAACAATTATCTCGAGTCGGAAGTTGATGTAATTAGCAGCGAACAAAAAATGCACTTATCCGACCTTGATTCGAGACAATTTAGAGACTCGAAGTAAATTTATCGAATTCTCGAGACGAAAATAATGGCATTGTAGGTGTGCTGCAAAAATAAACAGGATTGCAGCAAATTCACGAAATAAGCAAAACTGAGTGACATCTCGTGAGTCTTGAGGCAATCTCGTGATTGATCTGACGTATGTTGCTCGATCGAACAAGTGTTTCTTGGCACTCGGTAATGCACCTCGGTGGTTATTCTCGTGAGCGTATTGTCTCATCGACGAAAAAAGCGAAACACATGGATAGACTATAATACCGTTCCCGGTTTAGTTTAGAGAGGGACCAGTTATTTCCGAGCTCGTTCGCAGGCCAACGAAATTACAAATACGCGTCCCAAAGTGCCGGGTAGGAAGAACACGTGGTAAAAGCTTGCTGCGACCTTGGTCGGTATATAATCGATTGCGGATAGATTAATACCCAATGAACGTTTTCAACGAAATAAAACGTTATCCACTAGCTTCTCAGTTGCAAGGAAACTTTTCTCAAACGACGCAATTTATCTTGTTTACATCGGATTCGTACGATTATTCATCGGTCATAGAATCATTTTCCTCTTGGTGAAAAAAAAGATGTTTTTTTTCACTCGAGGTGACGAAGTTTGTTATACTTTTATACACAAACGTTCTCTTGTTACAACTTCTTACACTGTTATTTGCACACCAACCGGTGTGTGTGTACGTCTAAATAGTTAGGCACGATAATGAAAGCGACGATGGAATAATTCTATAGTTTTGAAACGTTTCCGTTTTTTGCTCACCGAGTGGAATTTCGAGAGCCACTTGCGATAAGTTTCCAATGGCACATATGCTTAATTTTTTGGTTATGTCGTCTACGTTGAACTGCACTCCGTGTTTACCTACAAGATGGTCAACCGATATGGGTTTTCCCTGGAAAACAAGGACAGAGGCAGATGAAAAACTGAAATTTTCATTTCGATAATTGTTATGGAGGAAAGATGAGGTATAATGCTCGTTGTATTTATAAATTTGTACTCACGTAATGGAAAGTTGGATATTCATCGTAAACCGTTGAAATATTTGAACCCGATTTAACAGGAGATTTACAACCAAGTTCAACGTATAATTGGCAATTTAGGGCGTCGTGAAAATTGCCAGAGTTGTTGGATAATTTTTTCGAGGATTCCCATCGTACACGATTGTCTAGAGAGGAGGATAAATCTGTAAAAAAGAAGCACACTTTTGATTAATGATTGTTTTTGTTGGTGAGTGAAATTTGAGTTCCTTCCTTAATTATCGTTCATGAATATTTAATCATGCTTATTTTATTTTTTATCGCAGTTGAAAGACCCACTTGCACTGTTACAGATAAGAAAACCTTTGCGGATATGAAACAGTATTGAGGGTTCTAGTGTTGTATCCGAAAATAGTCGTTGAAGAAATGAAAGACTTATCAACGTTCTCGTCGTTTTTTATAATCCTGGTCAAGCGTCTTAATACATAAAAGTTGTTATTATTTATCATCATGAATTACGAACGTCATCGATCGCCTTATGGTATTTTGTTATTTAGAAATGTTTTGGCGTACTATTTGTTTACATGTTGTATTGATATCTACGTCAATCAAACGCTTGCTATTCTCGTGATTTTTGATAACGATTTGTTAGAACGTATGGCCCTGAACTCGCTTGACGCATACTTATTCGATCAACAAAAGGTTGGCTTTACAAAGCTTTATAATACAACCGAAGCAAAGTTACAGTTGCTCAAAATTTTAATACTTTGAAGTATTCAATAAATTACTGAAAAATTGGGAAATATCGTTTTTTATTTTTTTCAGACTTTGATGAGCCTGTTCGTTTGGTTGGAAATGCTTCTTAGAACAAGAATATCACGCTTTTATTCACGGATGTCACAATTTCTGAGACAAAAAAGAAAGGAACGTGGACATTTCAATTTTCCAGTTTTTGACCGATGAATTGGATTCTTTTTGGACGAAAAATTTTCGTTTTTAGACGGATCCCCAGTTTCTTATCTATGTCCGGAAAACATTAAGGCTCCCTCTCTGACCGTCAAAAAGATAAGCTTTTTTTATGACCTTTTTAAATTCACTTTATGATTTTTTTGAGCTCAATTAAAGATATGTTATTCTACATACATTAAAGTAGATACAAGTAAATTTGTGTTAAAAAACAAACAAAAAATGTGGTTTGGGAGAACAATTGATTGTACTTGAACTGTTGTTTTTTTCAATGACAAATATACTTTAATGTATGTGGAATATTTCTAATCGAGCACAACAAACCATTAAGCGAATTCAAACAAATTTATAAGAAAAAGCTTATTTTTCTAAGCGTCGCAGTGGACTTCTGCCTTAATACAATTCTGTTTTTCGATTACGACTGACCCTGGATAATCAACGGTTCTCCAGTCACTCGTGGCTCGTTCATAATATTCCAAATGATATGAACTCGTTTGGTCGAGTGGTTTGGCGTCTCTTCCCCGGATATCCTTTCTCGCACACAATATCTCGAACATTCGATTCGATCGGCATCGTTATCACGTCCCGACGAAATAATTTCACTTTTCAGAATGCTTCCTCGTTCCGTCGAATTTTTCTCATAATCGATTCTCGACTCTTCCCCACTGGCAACTTTCGAAGTAACTTCCCATCCTTGCAACTTATTCTCGGCTTTCAAAGCAATTGCCCCAAATACAAGAACCAATCCGATTGCCCAACAAATTTTCTCCCTCATTGTAATGATTCTTTTCCTCACTGGCAATTTCACGTTATCAACTTTGCGATTAAAGCTTTATTTCTTATTTATCGATCGATATTGTTTTACTTAAAAAAATAATAAAAATCCAGCCTGGTTCACCCGAGTGAGTTATCTAGCAAACTGACGAACCGTCGTTCGACTCCTCCTGTACTTATAAGACACGACTTCCGGTTTACAGAAAGCGTCACTCGACAATTTCCACAAGATGACGAACTAGCACCGAGGCAACTCCCTCAGGTGTCCTCTTGTATCGTTAAGAAAAAAGAAGAAAAGAAAAAATACTCGTTGCTCAAGAAGTTGAACCAAGAGAGACGTAGTTTATTTCTATAATATTCCATGTGTATATCGATGGAGGATCGAATTCGAGGGCACGTGTTCCAAAAAATATATACATAAAGAATCCATATCGTATTTGATAAAACGAGACTGTACGTTTGCACGTTGAAGAAGAGCGAGCGAGGCTTCGATGAATCGTCGCGAGAAAGTGAAAATACTATGTGGTTTATCGTTAACGTCTTATCTCTTACGAATATTACACTCGTAGTATCCTGTCAAACATTTGCCATGATTTAATAGATCGTTGGAAATTCAGGCTAAATTATTAGGCACGCTGCGATATGGCTCGAGTTATACTTCTTATGGAATTCGTGGAAGGTTTTCTGTTTCGAAAAAAGGATTCTGGGGTTTTGTTCTTTGTGGCGAAGCTAGATTCTACTTCGTTGGAAACGTTTTCTCGTATCATCGACGAATAATACTCACAAGCATTTTCAGAGTAAAGAGAGAAGATATGGAATTCTTCTATGGCGTTTCATAATCAGTCCCAAGTTGGCAATCATTATTTTTTCTGACTATGTCACACTGGTAAATTTTGTTGCACAACCAGCTGAAATAGTACAATTTTAATTTCGTAAATATTGTATGTCTGCTCTATAAAATTGTAGAAATTGAATAAATAAATATTTAATTTCAATATATGAATGAATATTTATTTATTCAATTTCAATTACTCAATTATATAATTAATGAATTGCACATTTTCATTGTTTTCTAAGTCATTTCATTTTTGTTTTTCTTTTGAAAATTTTCAGTTAATCCAGAGGAAAGTTCTTTGGGCCAAGAGTCAACTATCAGCAATCTGCCTCAAACACGTGCGAGTACCGAAACCGGTGTCTCGGGTGTGGAAGAGTTTGGAACAATTCCTCTACAGAGCGAGCCACCTCGAAAAGATCCGGTCGATCAACCAGCTAGACAGGGTTACTTCACGTCGATTCTGTCGTCACTTCCGAATTTGTCACTGTCGTCGATAACCGGTGACTCGTCGAGTGTGTCACAGACGACATCTTCTCAACAGCAACAACCGGAAGTCTCGAATCCTGGCGCGTCACGAGACTCGAACACTTACGGATTGTCGCAGAATCCATATGGAACGCCATCGACATCCGGGACTTTCGTAGCAGCGGATCAATCGCGCGAACCTTTGGGACAATATTCGCAGGGATTCAGTGATATTGGACTTACTGGTCCACCAACGAACTCTGCGCTTTCTCGACCACCTCCTAGCGTCCCAACTTTGCCACCATCGGGTGGTGAGTTCATTAAAATATACTTCGTTTCATATTTGAATCTTGAAATAATAATTCTTGATTTATCACGAAATTTTAATATCAATAAATTAGTGAAACAAGTTTCAATCCAGTATGAAGCATCAGTTAATACTAGAGCGTGCTATTTTTAGAAAATACATTAAAAAAAGTTGCTGAATAATTTTTGTTTGTCGTCTTGAGAATTATGAATGGAAAAATTCAATGACCTTCATGTTTAATTTATTAACTTGCAGGACCAGGTTCTTATCGACTCGGCAATCAAAGACGTCTCAAGTACGCCCCACCACCGGATCTCACGTCGAACAATCCGAAGCAATATCCAGCACCTCCAGCACCGAGTTTTCTCACTCCGACGCAGCCACAAATTTCAGCAGTGGCCTCGGATTTCTTGATTCCAAACGCAACTTTTCAGACACTCTCGAGTAGTCGCAGTTCTCCTGGTCCTCTCTCGAATACAAGTTTGTATTCTGGAGCTGGTGCTCTTCAAGGTTCGCAGTCATTCTCTTCAGGGTTTCCAGGCACTTCTAATTCGACAGCATCACAGCAGCAGCAACAGTCGCAACAGCAGACATCATTTTTTCCAGCATCGACGAATTTACCGGTTTTATCGCAATCTCGTCCACCCACGAGTCACTACAATCCCGAACTTTCGGGTTGGTCAGGAGTTTCGGAGGTATCAACATCTTTACCACAGGAAATTCCATCGCGGATACCCGAGCCAGCAACGCCGCAGAATACACCGGCGAACTCTTCGTTCGCTTCTTTCGCCACGTCCTACGCCACGAATCAATCGGAAACTTTGATATCCGGTGGTCGAACTAAATTTGCCGAGGGCTTGACGTTTGAGATACCGAGCTCATCGTATCAGAAAACGAACACTTTGCCGATATCCGGTGGTATCATAGAACCGAACGTAACTTTATCAACGAACGATACGCCGGCTACATCGGACGCTTGCGAGGACAGCAATTTTACTCCCATTTCTGCTGCTAAGATTACCGCCAAGTTGGAACATCTTTTGGCTGAGAGAGCGGAAGATTCATCACCCGTGACATCAAACGTCGAACCTTTGCCTTTTGTCGATGTATTAAAATCTGGCGAACAGCAGCACCAACAATCGAGCGTGTCGAGTTCGGCATTTACTCAGGAAGTGAAAACATCAGAGCCTGGCGGAGATTTGTCCGAGATCGATTTAAATGCCATCCCATCACTCCCCGATATTCAATCGACGCAGGCAAATACCGTAACGTCGCAAATTTCATCCGGATTGGATTCCCCACCGGTATTAGGAAGCGAGACTTTCGCTAGACCTGGAAGTCACGTGTCGACACCGGCCGAGGCTAATGTCTCGTCGAGATCGAGCTCCATTCCCGACTCGTTGCCTCAAAAGCAAAACGTCACTGCGGTGCCGACGGGCAGCCATTTTTTCAATCTTGGAAGCGAACCAAGAAAGCCCGAAGTAAATTATTTTTCGACTACCAACGAGACTTCTGGACTGTCAGCGTTTTACAATCCGCAGACCTCGGTACAAAATCAACAGCCTCCGAGTTCTTTCTTCACTCCAGGAACTCCGAACGTTGCGACCAATGTACCATCGTCATTTTTCACTTCGACAGTAAATTCTCAACAAAACGCGTCAGCCGTACCGGTCCAGACGATTCCTACGCTCCATAATCCAGGATTCGCATCATCCAACCGAGATCTTCCGTTTTCGGTTTTTACCCCTCAGATCTCGAGCGGCACATCGTTGACTCAAAGCCCATTCTCCCAGAGTGTTCTTAGTTCAAGTCCTCCGAGTTTTCCAACTAGTGGATCGTTCATGGCAACCACGATGCCAGAACCCACGGGTTCGGCGACTCTTAATCCTGTACAGATGTCTGTGAATCCTGGACTTGGTCGTGGTACGGCGGATATGGTACCGCCGAGTTTCCAGAGTTTGGTGAGTATTCGATTTCCTTTAAAAAATACAATTTGTATGCAATAGTTATTTAGATTCACTACTGATTTTGCTCGGGTTTCAGGCTTCAGGACCAACGGATCGCAAAATGCAGTACCGACCGGTCTATCATCATTGGTTCTATAGGAAAGAAGTCGAAAGCAAAACACTCTGGCTTCCTTTCTCGATGCAGGATAGTTTGAGTCTCGAGGAGGTTCACAATTCGTCGGAAATAACTCCCGAGACAACAGTGGCGACCGACGGTGGTCGTTACGACGTTGATATTCTTCGACGTCGAAGAACACCGGTATACTGGATCGGAAATCCCACGGAAGTGAGACGTTCATCGTGGTTCTACAAAGGTTCGACAGAATCCCGTTACATTCCATACGAGGAGAGCATATCGGCGCGTCTCGAGGAGGAATACAAGCAGGCTTGTACAACCGACCATTGGGATCGTCGTATCGAGTTGAACAATGGCGAATATATCGTTTTTCATAGTTCGACGATTCAGGTTCATTACGTACCGGCTACCTCGCCCGAACTCGCCGCATCTTGGGGAAACAGCGCTGTAAGTCCAATGGACGTTCAGACAACGTCTTCATCTTCGTATCTACCAATCGGTCCTAACGCTACGCTTTCTAACTTCGATAAATCATTAAGAAAAGCTTACGCCACGTTAACACAAGTGCGTATGTTCTTGTTTTCATTAACGTAGTAAAATTTGCGTGGTTTCGTTTGAATCCTGACGTTTTCAGGATTCAGAGACCGGTACATATTTGCAGGGCGCAGCGAGCAGACCGAAGGTCGTCAAGCGAGGCGTTGATGAGTTCAATATCGACGAGGGGGAACCGGAAAAAGTCGATCATCTTCTATTTCTCGTTCATGGTATTGGAAGTGTTTGCGACTTGAAGTTTAGGACGGTGGAAGAAGTCGGTGAGTCCAGTAGAAATTTTTTGTTAAGAAAAAATAATAGGATACTATAAGTAATCTTACGAGTGGCGATAAAATATTCATCGACGCATTCGTTCGTTAATTTTTGAATTAGTATTTGACTTTTAAACAATTTGTAGACTCGAGTTTATTATTTTGATAATTTATCTTCTTTATACTTTTTAATTAATTTAATTGGGTTCGTTTTTATTTTGTCGAATTAATTTGTTTTGTTACTTTTCACAGTGGACGAATTCAGAAGTATATCACTACAACTGGTCCAGTCTCACTATCGAACAGCCAGCATGCACGGAGTCGTTAATCGTATAGAAGTTCTTCCCATATCGTGGCACACGACTCTGCACTCGGAAGACACGGGTATCGACAAGAAACTTCGAGCGATCACTCTCGAGAGTATACCGAAGCTTCGTCACTTCACTAACGACACGCTGCTTGATATTCTCTTCTACACAAGTCCCATATACTGTCAGACGATAATGCAAACTGTGGGAAACGAGATGAACAAGCTATATTCACTTTTTAAAGACCGAAATCCAAACTTTGGAGGTTCGGTTTATCTCGGTGGTCATTCGCTTGGTAGTTTAATACTCTTCGACTTGCTGTGCCATCAGAAACCACCGGCCGAAGAATCGACAGACAAAACTGATCCGAATTCGAATCCGGATAGTAGATCAGTAAGTTCTCGATCTATTTATATAGTTTATAAATTTTTAAAGTAATCGTTTTAGAAAGAATTATTCTATTTATATGAAATTTGTCTAATTCCAGGATGAAGATACAGTGAGCTCTATGCCTTCAATGGCAGTCGCGGCACGTAAGCGTCGACTGAGCAAAAAAGTCAGCTACGTCATGGGAGCTGCTGGAACTGGTCAACCCTTCATAAATTATCCTCAACTGAGTTTTCTTCCTCAAGCCTTTTTCGCATTAGGCAGTCCGATTGGAATGTTCGTTACGGTACGCGGTATTGACACATTGGGCGAAGACTTTGCTTTGCCAACGTGTCCGGCGTTTTTCAATGTCTTTCATCCCTTCGATCCTGTGGCCTATCGGGTCGAGTCACTGATCAACCCTAACGCTCATAAATATCGGCCAATGCTGATTCCTCATCACAAGGGGCGAAAGAGGATGCACTTGGGTTAGGATTCGACACAAATATTATAAATGAAGGAACATCTAACGCGACTTTGTATGAAAATAATTACGAATATTTATTTCAACAGAACTCAAGGAGACTATGGCTCGAGTCGGCGCTGATTTGAAGCAAAAACTTCTCGATTCTATGCGTAGCACGTGGAACTCCGTTTATCAACTCGCAATGTTCCATCGTCCTGATAATCAATCGCTCGAGCGCGAGATCGACAAAGTCGTGGAGGAACAGTTACATAAGACCCCGGACGTTCCCGAACAGCAAAACGACGACGATGGTGGTGCTGATTTTCGCGTGGGTAAATTGAACGGTGGTCGACGAATTGATTACGTTCTCCAGGAAGCACCTTTCGAGTATATCAACGAGTACATATTTGCATTAACGAGTCACGTCTGCTATTGGTAAGTCAAATATTCTCCTGAAAAGATGCAAATTGGCCTACGTAAACAATAGCTGATCGATACAATACTGTTGGTACGGTTTACAATACTGATTGGATTTCTTTTTCCAGGGAATCTGAAGACACGATGTTGATGATACTGAAGGAAATTTACGGAACGAATGGAATTCAAGCCGACGCTCAATTGCCGCCTCAAACGATGACGATCGAGAGAGTATCGCCATCACCATCGATCGCCTCGATGCCCGGTGCCTCGACCTCCGGTCATAGCCCTTCGGTAGCAACGAGCCCCATGGGCATCGATCCGACAGCGCCTATAACCACCAAATCCGTTGGACCTCCACCGATTTCCGGTTTTGTCCGAAAATCGTGATCCAACGTCAAACCCCGAACCTTTAAATTGTGAAGGGGAACGGAGAAGCGCAAAAAAATGATGCAAACGCGCAAATGGATAAAACGAAATCATATGGGTGATAACTTCACTGAACGTTCAATGTGAACGAAAAGAAAACAAATAATACAGACACAAAAGTACGAAATCGATATAAAACTAGAGGATTATCCATTTCTACTTGCACTTATGTGTCATTACATTTCATAGACGCGTTCGTAAATGCTGTTTGACACGTTGTATAAGTGCAAAGTTTAACTCTAATCCGGTACAGAAGTGTGCATCCATTGTATTCGATACGCGCGATGAAAAATCGGCAAAATTCAACATAAAATAGATGGAAAAGAGCAAATTTATTGTACACAAAAAAGCAAAAAGAAAATGTGACTACGCAAAATACGACGGTTCTCCGAAAAGTCAATTCGGGATTAAAGTGATGAGTTGTACAGAGCGAATTTTTTTGAAGGTGCCTCGAATTCACGAGTGATCGATCATCGGTGACATCCTCGTAATTCTTTAAACGTGAATTGAGATTCGTATGATGATCCGATTCAACGTCTAGACGAGAAATGAAAACAATTTAGAAAATAAATCAAAACGAAACTATCAATTGTTTCTACATGCCTATATTTATATTCTTACATGAATAATAAAGTTGTCCGAATCATTGACTTCTCATCCTCGACGGTTAATTTACTTTCGTTCGACAATCTTCCGTTTATTTTCTCACGATCGATTGTACCAACACGATTTTTCTTCGCTGGAAACATCGTGTGTATGTCGGTTACATTAACTACCCCGTTCGTAAAGTAAAAGCGGAGTGAGGCTAGTTTGGAGCGAGTTGAAACGAAAACAAAAAATAGAGAAGGAAAGAAAAAGAAACAAAAGGAAAAGAAAACAAAAAAGAAAGAAAGCAACAAGAGAGAAAGAGAGGGAAAAAAGCAATCGAACGATCCGTGCTTGCGGGGGCCTCATTTATTTCGTATAGTTTCGGAGTCGCATTACGTGTCCGTGGGGGATCGCCGAATGGCGTCAGCTTATCGCTTGCGGGTTGTTTAGCTACTCTGGCGTGTTTCGTTTTACCTGCTGGCCTCGTGCGACCCACCTAGGAGTAGAAGAATGGGACACGGCTGTGTGGCTTTCCCGTGCTTTTCCACCAGAGAGCGAGCAAAAAAAAAGAATAAAAATAAAAAATAAAAATAAAAACGTAATAAGGATAATGATAATAATAATAAAGAAAGAAGAAAAAAAAAAAGATTAAATAAAAAATAAAAACACGCCTCCCTGCATGCACCGGTATATCACGGAACGCTAATTAATTGCAGTGCACCAAGCGGCACCCCGTTTGCTACCCCCTTTCGCTCTTCGCGCACCCTTCGTCCGACGCGCGTGGGGGAGGTTGGCCACGGAGCATTTGCATTTTGCGTGCGAGCCCTCGTAAAACTACCGAGCCTGTCAGCCTCGGCGAATTTCAAGATGATTTATCGCCTTCGGAAAAGTAACTTTTTCGCCGATACTTGAGAGAACCCCGAGACTCGGTGACGACGACGACGACGATGGCGATGTTGGGCGAGTCTCGTGACGCCCTATCCGTGAGGTACCTAGCTCTCTTACGTATACGACATGCGATCGAGAGAACGGCACGATTCGAGACTCGACTCTACGTCCTGTCGTCGAAAATTTGCGACCAAACTTTTTTTTATTCAGGCGTTAACGCTTTTGTCGTGGACAAGAGGATAATAATCGAGAAGGAAAGAGAATGTTCCTAAATCCACGAGACAAGTTTAAACGTGAAATAGATTTTTAAGGAAAAATTTATTTAGGCAGATAATTGTAAAAATGAATATTTTTTGTTTCTGCTGTCCAATTATGAATTTTGATTCGTGGCTTTTTGACATTTAATGCTCGACTCTGCTCGAGCCGTTAACGCTTCTATTGTCAGCAAGAGGATAATAATCGAGGAGGAAAAAGAATTTTCCTAAATCTACGAGACAAATTTAAACGTGAAATAGATTTTTAAGGAAAAGTTTATTTAGGCAAATAATTGTAAAAGTAAATATTTGTTTGTAATCCGTGGTTCAAGCCCACGTGGCTTTTGGACACAATATACAACCGATATAAAATTCAATTTAAAACATGATTTTTGAAATATATGTTCGTGGCACAAACGTGTATAAATTATCACATAAAAATGTATACCCGTTCGGTAATTGTGACGAACGAGCCGACGTATAATTTTTCATTAAAAGCAACACTCGCGTCGTCTCGCTCGTCGACAAATTCGCGCGCGAAATATACGCTCGAGCGTAATCCTTTTTCTTTGTACTTCCTTCGTCGACGTAGAACATTCTATGTGTATGTTTTTTACGCTTCGTGGATCTTACGAGCGTACGAACAAAAAACCTTGAGCGTGATAAAAGGTGCAGGTGAGACGAAATATAGGGTAATGCGGGTCGGGGGAGCTTTGAGTGCCGGTACGGAAACGGATGTTTATATCCTCGACGCGGGTGTGGCGCGTCAGGGACAGCCGGAAGAGAAGAAAGGGGATGGGAAATTGTTAAAGGGTGCTGAGGGGTGTTGAGGAGGAATGAGAGTTAGGGAGGGAGGACGACTTGGTTCTGGTGATGCTGGTGGTCGTTGTACGTTGGCAGCGAGCTTTTACAGGGCCGGCCATCGTCGGAGTGATTTATATCACGGAAAAACAGGGGACGTTTACGATTCTTGCGAATTATTTACAGTGTCTGGCCGACCTTAGCGGTGTACCTATACGTGTGCAACCGGGAGAGAAGAAAGAGAGAGAGAGAGAGAGAGAGAGAGAGAGAGAAATGGGAGAGAATCACGAGGACCTCTGATCTGCACTCTTTCACGAAGAGCTCAGGATCTTTCTAGTAGGAACGTACTCTCGAAAGTCTCTCGTCACTTTCCTTACCCCTAAACAAGGGGTTGAAGAGATAGAGGAACGCAGATGGATTGTACGAGCTACGTGTACGTATAAATTTACGAATGTTATGCATTCTCTATACCAACCTCACGTATATAGGTCGGACAACTTGTAAATCATGAGCTCGAAGAGTACGATTTACAAGTTTCTTTTTTCCGAAAAACGACACGAGGCGACGAGTGTTAGTTTGTTTTTTTTAGAGTGAAACAAAGGAAAAAGAAGAAACGAAAATGATAATAAAAATAAATCTCACGAGAGTTTCGTTGCCATGAATCAAATGCTCTTGACGTCTCCAAGGCGCTTGAGACGATTAACTCGGCTATACTTTTTTTAGCACATTGAAAAAAAGAAATGAGGAGGAGGACGAAAGAAGAAAAAAAAGAAGATTTCCGAGGGATATCAAGACCGAGGGATTACGTCGCGAGTTTAACGAGCTACCCTCGACAAGCGCTTACACCGTAATGAAATATATGAAGCAGTTTAAGATAGAATACAACGTGTATTATATACGATATAACCGTGAAGGTTTATCGTAACTCGCGGCAGCTCGTTTCGCAATCTCTTATTTTTCGCCAAACGAAAAGCTACAAAAAATTAACAGTTTATTCTTTTTTGTTTATACCCATTTTCACACCGTCACATTGGCAATAACTAAATAATAAAATTTTAATGTACAAAAATAATCCAGTAAAAAAGTTCGAGGTAACATTCTTTCCCTGAGTGTCTGATTCAGGTTGTCACAAACGTCGAATTAAGAATGGAAAATGAAATTAAAAAAATTGAATAAGAAACGAGAATGGAACCAAAAATCAAACTTCCAGGAATAAAAAGTTCCAGAAACATTTTTTTGTACCTGCGAAAAAAAACAATGAAACCAAAAATCAAACCTCCAGGAATAAAAAGTTCCAGAAACTTTTTTTCTGTACGTGTAAAAAAAGAGAATGGAACTAAAAATCAAACCTCCTGCAATAAAAAGTTCCAGAAACATTTTTGTTTACATGCGGAAAACGAGAATGGAATGAAAAATCAAACCCCCAGGAATAACAAATTCCAGAAAAATTTATCTTTACGTGCGAAAAACGAGAATAGCACCAAAAATCAAACCTTCAGCAATAAAAAGTTCCAGAAACATTTCTCTTTACGTGCGAAAAACGAAAATGGAACCAAAAATCAAACCTCCAGAAATAAAAGTTCTAGAAAAATTTTTTTTTACTTGCCAAAAAAGAAAATGAAACAAAAAATCCAACCTCCAGGAATAAAAAGTTCCAGAAACATTTTTCTTTACGTTCGAAAAACGAAAATGGAACCAAAAATCAAACCCCTAGGAATAACAAATCCCAAAAACATTTTTTTTTCCGCACAATAGTCAAATCCTGATCAAAAAGTCGGCATTCGTGTTTCGCGCGCTTCTCGGCGCAAAAGTATTCCGTCGTGCAATTTACGTCTCGCCAGGGGTCTGGTGGTCCATTGGGTCGAGCTAAGCGCGAGACGAGGGACGGAGTGAGCTAGCTGGCTATTATTCACACTCGAGGTGCATCGGAAGAGCATGCATTCTGGCGACCGACATCAAACCGACCCAGCATCGGTTGCTATATACATTCATACATCTACACACCCACACAAAAACACACATACCTCTCCACACACACACGCACACACACACATATGTATGTATGTATATATACAAATACTTATAGATATAATAGTATTATATGGTACGTTATATAGTCGAGTGACCACAAAGGTGGTATTTAAATAAAATTACTTTATGTAACAGAGAGGGCGAGAGAGCTTGACGAATGTAAAGCTGGCGTGAGCATAAGGTTTTTGTCGAGAGCACGAGGCCCGCCGAGAAGAGGACACAGTGTGCGTCGTGGCTTTAAACCGTTCGCTGTGTGCTTGCCGGTGCTTACTTTTCTCTTTTCCTCTCTCTCGCTCTCTCTCTCTTTCTTTCTTACTTTGTCTCTCGCTCAATCACTCTCTAGTTCTTTCTCTATATCGTGCGGTCTCGTGTGTTTAATCGCGTATCATGTCTGCAGTCGCGGACGAGCTCTTAGCTCATCCGAAAACCTTGTAAGTATTCATACTATATACATGCATATATACATATATATATATATATATATATATATGTATATATGTATATATAAGGATATTCATGTTCTATTCGTCACGAGACGTTCCCTTCCCTACTTTCTTGCAGGAAACATCACTTTTTTTTGTTATTTGTTTTTCCTCCTCCACGCTCATCCATCTCCGCAGAGAACGCCACCACCACGCAACCACCGAATTATACGATGAAACGAACGAAGGATTTTTCACGTTTTGGACACTTTCGCTTGGGAAATCGAAAAGAATCGAGTTGGTTGGGTTTTTGGTGAAGTTAAAAGATATTCATGAAACGGGAAATTAAACGACGAGTCGAGCGGTGATCGGTTATCGTTTGTGCGGATTCTTCGAGCACGTGGTATACACGTGTTATTGAGATCGAGCGATTTTGTAATTTTGTCACTCGTTATCGATATATCGAGTTTTCTCGAAAGTCGAGAGTTCGATTTATTACGTTCATGTACCGGTTGTACTTGTGAGACATGTACGAGCGGGTTATTGCGAGACTCTCGCTATCTCCAATGCCAAATCGAGCATCTCCCCTTCCCCTCTGTCTTCGTCTTCCTTTCACTCGTGGCCTTGACTTTGATCATTCATCTCGATCTCACTCGTGTTTTGTTCCACTTCTTTCGCGCATTGCCCTGATCGTGACATCCGGGTTTCGGTCGTTGTCACCGTGTCCGACTTAACGCCAAGTAACGAGCTCGTATATCAAGACATTGCTTTATACGTGTATAGATAGACGTTAATAACGATCAATAAATTTGATCCATAATTAAAATTTCGAAGAGATTTTTAATAGTCTAAAGAATATTTTTTGATATTGCGAGTGATTAAATTTATTTTTACGATAAATCAATCAAACTAATTAATAAAATGAATCTATAATATAAAATAAATTAAGTGTGAGTTTCGATCGTTGTCATCGTGTCCGAATTGCTTTATACATGGATAAATGTTACTAACGATTAATAAATTTGAAGACAAATTTTGAAGAAATTTTTACTGTTTTATAGGAATGTTTTTTTAAATTGCGAGGGAAACATTTATTTCCACGGTAAATCAATCAAACAGATTAATAAAATTAATTTATAGAATAAATTGAATAAAATAATTGTTAATAAATTATAATAAAAAGAATTTTTTAAATGGAAATAATGAAAATGTTTGAATAAATTTGAAACGATTTTGTGACTGATTGTACGAGGTTTCGAGCACTCTGACAGTTCGCTGCGTAATTTCAACGATCAGATTGGTACGTGTCGTGTCGTACGCGTACCGACACGTACTATAACTTACGAGAGCTTGCCGTCCATGAGGCCGCTGGCTACCGAGAGGAGTAATACGGGTCAAACCAGTTTCACGAATTTAGTCCGACGCGAGAGGGACGACATACGCGACTAGCGTGGTCCACGATATTCGTCTTTGCCCCCCCGACCCTCTTCCTCTACGGTAGTACTCTCGACGCTGTATCGCACGGTTGCAGCTATACTCGTTGTCAGCATTTTAGCTCGGTCACGCGCCCGCACCGGCCTTGACATTGATGAACGACGAGACTTTCGCGAAACGAGAGCTCGCGCAGGTGTATCGAACCGATCTATCGACGATTTCCTACCCAACGTCTTTCAAGATGACCCAGATGCGTCGTTTTTGAAAAATTACACATCTTTCATCCCTTCTTTCCTCGATTTTTACACGAATTTTCCGCCATTTTTACAATGTATTTTGAAGTAATTTTTAAAGTTTACTAGGTTTTTTTTTACTTTTAACTTCCCACGCGTGTGTGTTTTCCGGAAGTGTGGAGGAGTACTTTCAAAGTCTAAACACGTTTCTACAGTGAATTATCGAGACACGGAAAAATTAAGCGAAAAAATTCAAGCGGTCACCGCACCAAGTATTGACCGCGTGGAATGCTGCTTAACTTCGATAATCAACCAAGCTGCACGCTGATCGCGTACCCATCACTGCCCTGTTCTAAATTTAATGATTTAGATGGTTTTTTATTGCGTCGTATCCGTTTCTAAAATTTTCCACGGTTGAACCAAGATTTTTTAGTCCCAAAATATCGAAATAAAAATCGTAATCAAAGAATTTTTAAAAAATATAAAATTTCAACCTCCTCTCGCCCTCTTGTTTCCGGTCTGGCTCGTCGTTCTTCATTTTACCTCCTGCTAACGTAGTAACCAATATCTTCCACTACCGGGCCGTACCGTGAACGGATGCGCGCGTACTTTTGGCTCTTATCCATGCGACTTCTCTCGTCCACCGTCCGGTGTGTATTGCAACCGATCTCGCGACGTTCACGTCCGTACCCGAGGCCCAGTCATTCTTTTTTTTTCTATATTTTCTACATTCCTGTTTATTCTAGACAGATATATATCGTTTCTTCTCGCATCGGTAGAAACGATCGAGTTCGAATTCCAAATTTCCTCAGGGACTTTTGGCACAGCTATTCCTTCAACTATATTGCCCATAAATTCAATTTTCCCTATTTTTTTTTCCCTCGTTCAACTCGATTTCAATTTCTACGATTTTTGTATCTCGTTCAATGTGCACGGAATTTTATTTATAAGAGGTAACATCGCTCGTTCGTGTTCAATACAATATGATAAAATTATGTATTTTTATCCGATGTTGATAATGATAAAATGAATTATTCGATGAATCATTGAATTAATCGATGAATATTTATTTTATAGTACAGACGGTAGAAAATAATGAAAAATTTATGATTATGCAGGTATGTGGGTAACCTCGACGCCAGTGTCTCGGAGGATCTTCTCTGCACTCTGTTCTCACAAATCGGCAACGTTAGAGGTTGCAAGATCATCAGGGAGGTAAGGTCGTGTGAATAAATCGTTCAGAGTAGCAAGCGCCGAGACAGGTACCTACGGTGTGATCAGCCCGACGGTTTTCGAGACGCGCGAGGCGTCTCAGGGGGTCCTGTTTCTTCTTAGCTTTTGAATTCGTCGCTCACACACTTCGTATGCGGGAAAGATTCGAAAAAATTGCTCGAGAGATAATAGCGAGTGAAACAGACACAGGGAGAGACAGGCCGTCATGCGTCGTGATAAGCGAACTCAGAAGCAACGGAGACGATAAGAGATAAGAACTCGCGGGGTTTTTTTTTTCAACCCTCTCAGTTACGTCGGCTGTACGTATCATACGTACACCCCAGAGATTCGTACACTTTTCTCAGAGTCTAACGCGTGCGTCAACTTTTTGTTCTCTCCGGACCCCTTTTCTTCTTCTCTTTTTTTCATCCCTTCGTTGTTCTGGATTTTTCTAACCCCTGGCACTGTATATATTTTCCGTTTTATATTCGCTTCCCTCTCATCTCGACCGTGAAAACACGTCGCTCTTTTCTTCGTCCCCCCTCCTTTACACTCGAAAAGGGAAGATCGTTTTGCTTTTCATCTCGTTAGATTGCATGCCATCATCCACCGAGCAAAAATCCGGAATTGTTCGTTGCATTATATACGTATATACATATACAGGGTGTCTCAAAAGTCTTGGATCGTCTGGTATCTGCGGGTAGCTGATGGTGTCACGAATACCCTTGCGAAGTCCGCAAGGTTAATTCCCGATAGTTTTTGAATGAGAGACAATTTAAACTGTCCAATCGGAGAGCTGGAATTTGCTGCGTTCCGACGCGATCGAGAGGATAGCGGCGCGTGCCCGAAGTTTAAAGAGACATCGATTGTCATGGTCGCGACGCTAGACTGAAGACTATACCTCTCGGATATGAGCTATAGCTCGTCGATCGTAGTTTGCTCGGAATTTGCTCACGCATTGCCAAAACACGAGGAACGCGACCATCGATGTCCCTTTAAACTTTGTATACGCCTTGCTATCCTCTCGATCGCATTAGAACGCAGCCGAATCTAGCTCTTCGATCGGAGACCTTGAAACGTCTCTAGTTTAAAAACTATCGCGAATTAATCGCGCAAATTTCGCACGTGAACTCGTGACATCATCAGCTATCCGCAGGTACCAGATAGTCTCGATACTTCCGAGACACCCTGTATATGGAAGTGCAGTATACATCTCGTGCACCGTAACACCTATGAGACGTTTCTTACTTATTCTTTTATTACCGTAGCGTAGCAAAGAAGGAGTTTCTTTCTCTATCGTTGCAAAGCCTTCAAAGCTGGAGAACCAGTAAGAACATTTATATATATGTATTCTCGCACAAAACACACGTCGCTTTTCTTCTTTCCTTCATTTTAACACACGTCTACCTCGTCCTGCCTCACATGTTTCTATTCTCAAAAGGGAGCGACACTAAACATATCTTCCCTTGAATTACACACCGTTTGCTTCTATTTTGTTATGGCACTCGTCGTCCAGAAATCGTCAAGGGAATTGGACGACGGATCGGGTACAGGTGTATCGATGACGTACCAGAACTCTTTCGGAGCAGTTCTTTTTGTAGATCTCGTTTACGATTGGTTCTGCTACAAACGAAATTGACGATGACCTATATATAGGGTTTTCTATCATTCTCTACGCATTACGCTAAAACGTCAAAATCGATTATTTGTTTCTTTTTAGAAGTCTCTGTTGTTTCGGAACAATCTTCATAAGTGCTGACAATTTCGAAGAGAAAAAGTAAATTGCAACTCAGAATTTGCGTATCACCATCGACTTAACGCATTTATCTACGTTTTATATCCTTCAAATTTTCAAGCGTGATTATTGTTAGATTTATGACATTGTTGCAGATATTTATTAACAAAAAAATCTTTTACTTCTAAAGAGCAAGAATTCAAGTTGATTCTCGCACTTTTCGTATTCGCGTTACGACCAATTTTCGTTACGAGACTCCCAAATAATAGTGTGGAAAACGAATGGCAATAAAAAAAAAGGATAAATTATTTCTAAAGAAACCATACGGTTTACAATAAACGTGGTCGATTCGAGCCTAAAATCGATTTCCGATGTTTTAATATAATTCGTACGTACGAGAATACTAGGGAAAACGGTCAGTTGTTTCGAGCGAAAAGCTGGATCGATACCGATACAAGAGTATCAAGGTAGGGGGAGGGGGGGGTTTAAGAAGAAGGAAACGGAAAAGAGGCGCGGCGGCGTCCCGACGTCGAGGAAAACGGCAGCCCTACTAGACGCGCCTATCGTTTTCCTAGTTAATAGCATCAATATTTTATGTATTCCGCATAAGGAACGGTTCTCGCTCGGAGGTATTTGCGTTTATTAGCTATAAAGTTTGAACGAGCGACCCATCGAGCGAAGACGAGAGAGAGAGAGAGAGAGAGAGAGAGAGAGAGAGAGAGAGAGAGAGAGAGAGAGAGAGAGAGAGAGGCCGAACCGAAGAACGTAGCTGTTACTGAATACTTGAGAATACTTGCAAGTTTTGCTATTCTCTCTCTCTCTCTCTCTCTCTCTCTCTCTCTCTCTCTCTCTCCGTCTCTCTCGCGATGCAGTTAGCCGTTCGCTCGACAAGAGCAAGACGAATTTACTGCGTCGTCGCTCGTATCTACCACCGCTTTTCCTTCGAGAATGATGGAAATTTTGCGTGGGTCGCATCACTTCGTCTTATCGTGCGTGCGTTGCGAAAATGTATACGGACTTATGTGGCAACTCGGTTACGCGGTCTTCGTCAACCGGTAGTCTACGCCATTAACGAGACGTCTTAAAGCTTCTAAAACGAATGTACTCTACCCCGTTCCAACGACTTTTATTTTATTTTATTTTTTATTTTAGCTATTCTCCAACTATCGTTGTACGTTACATTTTTCACGATCGGCTATAAATTTAATATAATAATCAGACCGTAACGAACTCGTTTAATTAGACCCATTCGTACGAATTAATGAAGAATATTGATTCAATTAGTCATAATTAACGAGCGGGAGAAAAAAAAATTAATTATTCGAATCAAAGTGCTATTTTACCAGAGTTATAAATATTTCGAATTATTCCTGCGAGTTTGAAAGAAAGAAAATAAATTACAATTGTAATGTTTTATCCGCGGTCGTGCGAAATTCGCGACGATTTTATCGTAAAATCTACGAATATCTTTTTTTTTCTTTCGCGATCGTCGGGAACTTACCGTCGTAAATTGCAATGCTGAGAAATATGGGACGTTCCTACCTTGAGTATCTGATACCCCGTCGTGGATACCTTCTTGAAGAGGGTGTAAGGATGTGAGATAGAAAGCAGCATGGCAGTTATATTATATATATATATATA
>JAPYZT010000935.1:0-25631 GCA_030522965.1 Tryphoninae sp. A BG-2022a
TAGATACAGTCAAAATTTTAACACGATCTGTTGCTCAGTGCCGAAGAAAATACGGATTGCGTTTTCGCATTGCTCATCGCCTGTAACGCTGACTTTTCCAGGTCTACAGATCTTTAGAAAAATGAAAATATCGACTTTTCTATTATATTCGTTTTCTATAGGTAGTACAATCTCTCAATAATATTCTGTGAATATTCAATGTCGATACAAACCAAAAATTATTTATAATAGCAGATTTTTAGGTTCGATAGAGATAAATCGCAACAAAAAAAATCCAAAGCGATGGTTATGGATCCCGGAGGAAAAATCATGTCAGAATTCAATTTCTGAACGACCCAGAATCGCCAGTTGCTTCAAGTCCACGCCATGTAGTAAACGCGAAATGCAATTCGAAGCTTCTCGTCCATGGGCTCTCATCTCGCTCGGCATCAGCGAACAGAAGCGTTTGCCCGGAAAAAAGAGAAGTCATCCACGTAAGAGCCGACCAACGAAATCGTTCAATTCCTCGTAGCACTTTCCTCTCATTTCATTCCATCGATCAATTCAATTGAAATATACGTAAGCAATATTATAGGAAAAAAACAATTGTAAAGAAACGTTTTTTTTGTGTCATTCCGGACGTTGAGAAACCGTAATTTTCCACTTTTGGTTTTTGTAGTGTCTGGCGACAACAGGTGCTTATTCTTGGAATTTTTTGTTGCAAATTATTAGCTAATATTGAAATGCAAAATAGTGCAAATTAATTTTATTATGTTCGATCGGTTGGAAAAAATATGATTTTAGAAGAAATTGGTAGTTAAGAATTTATATTACAATTTCACAGCTCGAAGTCCTCTTCCTTCGCTCCATTTAATCGATTGACCCAAGTTGTCCATACTTAAACAGTATCTCGGGTAAAATGAAAAAAATTCTACGACAAAAAACAATTCATTATCGTTTGAAGATTATCTTATCAATTCATTATCAATTTGAATTAATAATTTGAGAAATTTATGTAACTTTATTATATTAGCTCAGGGGTATAAATTTTAATACGGGTTTTAAAAACATCACGTTATGGCGCAATTAACAATCAAGATTGAACATTTTTGGATGCAAGCACCGTGATATTAATGAATTATAGTCGAGGCGAGCTTTGTGACCCGTGTCAATTATGAAAACGTTCCTAATCTTCCTAGGAGACCGCGACTCCATCACCCTCACTAATTAATACAGAATTGAACGGAAATTCTGTATTAACGAACCGATTACGTTTGCGGTACTCTGCGAATTGAACGTGGCACACGAATTCCTACTTAATTGTACAGGTGTACAATATATATATCGTGTGAACTCTGCGTTGCCTGGCAAAATACCAGATGGTTTCGAATTACGTATAGGTAAATATCCGGGTGTGTGCTCACATATATATATACATATATATATATACAGGGTGAATTTCATAAAATGTCACAGGCTTTATTCTAAGGTAGATGGGATCATTACAAGCAAAAGTTGCAAATGTACATTGGGGATATTTTTAATAGTTTACGAGATATACATTTTTAAAGTTGGTCCAATCAGAGCACGCCAAGAAGGTGGAGTCGTCCACTCTCCGCCCTAGTAGCCAATACCCGAGAAATAAAAATGACTGCGTAATATCATAATGAATAAAATGGACTGCTCTGAATTTCGCAACCCTAAATGTAACACCCTACATTATGCTATCTCTACGACTAGGGCGGGAGTGGGCGGCTCCAATGCTTGTCGGCGCGTTTTGATTGGACCAACTGTAAAAATTTATATCTCGTAAACTATTAAAAATATCACTAATGTATATTTGCCAATTCTGTTTGTAAAGATCCCATCTACCTTGGAATAAAACCTGTGACACCTTATGAAATTCACCCTGTACATGTATTGAATAACAATAGCAGTACATATACATATGCTGTTATTGTTATTCATGAATACACATTATATTAATTTTCTTCTGTGGAACAATTCATAAACTTGAAAAAAGAGTTCGTAATTTAGCTGCAGGCAAACAACTCTCGAACCTTTCGAAAGGGATGAAAAACTTTAATTCCCAATCGATATCTCATCCCACGGGTCATAAAGTTGGAATTACGACGTGGCAATACCAAATCTCATGATTTCTACAGTACTTCTATAGTCAGCACCTTGCTGTGTCTTTTTACGATAAGCTCATCGGTATCGATTTTAGACGAGATCGATCGATGTTTATCTTCTCCATTAAATGGAATCAACCTCATTTCGACATAAACAAAAGCGCTGTGGGCATAGAGAAAACGAAAGTATCGTGTCGATTAGAAAATTGTTTGGCTTCGATAATAACGTAATGCGAATGGCTTCGTTTCTTCGATCGAATGAGAAGTAATAAAAAAAAAGAAACGCTATTTTACGCTAAGAAAAATAATTGCGCGTAGATTATAATTATTGTTATTTTTTGTTAAGCTGACATTATCTCGTCCAACCTTTATCTTTGCAAAGAATTAACTTTAGTTGTAATTTTTATATGGATCTTGGGATATAATTTCAAACCTGACATTTGAGTACATAACATTATTATGTAAATTATTTATTATCGCTTTATGATAATTTGAAAACCGGTGGAATCGAATTAAATTAATATCCACAATTAATGAATAATCGTAAAAAAAGAAAAATTGAAACGCTGTATATAAAAGATTAGAAAATATATAATATTTCGAGGTTCCACTTTACAATTCTGAATGACGATTATTCCAATTGATTTTATAAAGTTTGACATTTTATTATTACAGAATGGACACCCTGTTGGACGATCTGAACGTGACGTGGCGATGACAAGTCTGATTTTGGAGAACGCAGACTTGAACCGACTTTTTCCAAAATGCCGGCCTAGGGGCGGTCAACCCCCGACACCGGGGGCCACAACGCATACCGGAAGCCAGCCGCATGACAACCCGTTTTGTCATAACGAACAATCGACAATCGACGTCGAGAACAACTCGAACAAAGTGGCGACCGGAAAATTAACCATATCCAGCAATATGATAGACCTCGAGCGTGATACGACCGACAGGCAAGTTACTTGGGTCCGATGTGATGTAGGAAAAGACCTAATCCCCATTTCATATATACATACATACATACATACACACATACGTACATAGATATATATACAGGGTGACTTTCATAAGGTGTCACATGCTTCATTCTAAGATAGATGGGATCATTACAAATAAAAGTTGCAAATATACATTAGGGATATTTTCAATAGTTTACGAGATATAAATTTTTTAAGTTGGTCCAATCATAGCGCACCGGGAAGCGTTGGAACCGCCCACTCCCGACCTAGTCGTAGAGATAGCACGATGTAGGGCGTTATATTTGGGGTTGAAAAATTCAGAGCAGTCAATTTTATTTATTATATTATTGCGCGGTCATTTTTATTTCTCGGCCATTGGCTGTTAGGGCGGGGAGTAGGCGGCTTCAACGCTTCTCGGCGCGCTCTGATTGGACCAACTTTAAAAATTGATATCTCTTAAACTATTCAAAATATCCCTAATGTACATTTGCAACTATTGTTTATAATAGTCCCATCTACCTTGGAGTAAATCTTGTTACACCTTATGAAATTATATACAGGGTGGTCCATGTCACGTGTTCACCGCTATAACTTCCAAAGTCTGCGCTGCAGGAAAAAATGTTATATACAAAAGTTACATGGTTTAAAATGATGCACTACGTAGTGCATCAATTTTTTTTTTATAGTCCGAGGCGTTTCGAAAATTCGAAGGACAACTTTGTTTTTTAAATAAAACACTATAATTTTTATACCAAAATATGGTAGAGAATCAAATTCTGAGTAAAAACATATCGACCTTTATTAGCCCTAAACCTAATAATCAACGAGTAATTTCACTTTATTATTTGAACATTTTCTTCACATAAAAAAGAAAGTTGTCCTTCAAAGCTTCGAAACACCTCGACGTATAAAAAAAAATTGGTGCACTACATAGTGCATCCTTTTAAGCCATGTAACTTTTGTATGTATCTTTTTTTTCTGCAACGCATACTTTGGAAATTATAGCGGTGCAAACGTTGGGTAGACCACCCTGTATATATAAACCCCTCCCACCCGCTCCCTTCCCCTAACTCACAAATTGCAATCAAGAAAGCATTTTTAAAAGCGACACCTAATAGTTGGAGTGCAAAGTACCAAATGGCCGCTTGAATTAACCCGCACCAATTTTTTAAGACGAGAGGAACAAACATGTTTTGCAAGCTGAATGAAAAACACCAACTGTAAATAAAAATTCACGAGCACGAATCTGTAGAATTTATCATTTCCTTTCTCCTAATGTTTACATCTTATATTAATCGAACTTTTTTCTTCTATGATAATAATATTTGGAAAATGATATATTAGAACTTGTATCGCCTGAAATATTTGTCGCATGATGAGAATAATTATATTTGTACCATAAACGTTCTCAAATATCGTAACACAAGCCCCTCGAGCTTCCGGAAAAAAATAACCAAGACATAACGGCTTTAAGAGGGATGACTTTCTTGTGCGGCTCCGGAGCTTAATAGCGAACGTGGCGTGACGGAAGATCGTCGCGGAATACTGTACCGGGCTCGATGTACTGCTTTTTTCTTTTCCTCTAGCCCATCTTCCCTTATTCTTCGTTCTATGCTTTATTACCGGTCGTTTAGAACAGGAAATGTGGAAACTGCTGAGTTGACTACCCTCTTATTATTTTCCGTCATGAAGCATCAAATTTTATTCACATAAAATCAAATTTTTTCTTTCATAAATTCGCCATTTGCAATAATATCATAATAGAAAATTAAAAATAAAGTAAAATAAAGCATATTGAAAATTAACAAATTCTATTTTTGGGTGAATCGATTACTCGGAAGATTGGTACATTCCTTTTTTTCCAATAATTAATTTAACTCGAATGAATATTGTTCCGCAATTAAATTCATTCGAGGAACGAAACCCGTTACCAGGAAATTATTTTGGCTCGAGGGTGCTAGGATAGGTCGATGTGATAAAATCGTTGATGCTCTTTCCAAAACTGGGTGTTCCTGTTTCTTTTTTATAAGCCCATTCTTTTTTTTATAAATGGTGTATAGCTTCGTTTCTCAAATACAAGTATACAAAAATGTGTGTATGTGGAGTAAATGACCAGAGAACATTGATCTTCCTTTCTTCTTTCGTTTGAAAGAGCTTCCCCATCGTAAACGGAATAATGTCTTGGTACATATAGCGCGGGCAAACATCCCAAATGCCAACAATCCTAACTAGATCACGAGTCTATGTATGCAGGGACTGCGTGGGCGTGCGACAGTATTTGTGTATACACAGATACACCAACACATAAATATTGATATATGTGTGACTGAAAGTGGCAATATAACGACTGGTCTCACTTCCTGAAAGGAAGAAGGACAATATAAGAATTCCCGAAAAGGTCGGACAAAGGAATGTCACGAAACACTTTAGTTTAAAGAATCAAAAAAGCACGGCTCGTAACGATAAATGTCATCGCTCGAGCTATTCCCCACATTGTGCATATTTATTATCTTCCTAGGATAAATCACTCGGACAGTATAAAATTGAGAATTCTTTTTGAAACATTTGATTATGAATCTTAAGAACTCGAGCACAAACATTGTAAGGATTGTAAGCGTATCGTGTATCGAGTTGATCGTGTGAGCCAATCAACGCGCGTTCCTAAATTGGAGCTATGTTCACGTTGGTGAATCTCGATTGTGATTGGTCGTTGCGGCTGACCCCGCGCTTGATAGGTTTAGGATGCTAGAACTATTACTGTAGTCCTATAGCGGATTTACTGATGAAATACGTTGTTCCATGTATCACGTTTCATAAATAACGTATGAAAGAGCATGTCTATGAATACTTAACTAAGACAATCGGCTATTTTCACTAAATTAATCGATTCGAGGTAGATAAATTTAGCATAATTTTTTCGATAGAGGGGTTATTGTTGGGACTCCTGTTTGGTGTTATTTTCATTTGGCAATAGGACGCATATAGAAATGAGAAGTCTGTAGTCGATACGAACTCTTGGGTCACGATCATCGAATTCGTTGTGCAACGATATGACAATGCTAAAAATTCAGATCTGTAATTTACTAGCTGTTCTAAGTATTTAGACCAGTAGCTAGCAAACATGTAGAATAACTAAATTCTTTGCAAATATTAGTTTAGTTACCAAAGTTCTCCTAATATTAGCCTAATATTAGTTACCAAATAAGCTCCTAATATTAGTTACCAAAGTTCTCATCGATTCTGAAACTAAAATATTGAACTTGTCTTCGTTATAAATTCATTTTACGTCTGTGTTTTCATGAAAATCTCTTGTTCTGGTTCAATTATACGAATGAAAAATCATCCGCCCGTAACTTTTTACATTTCCTTTCTATCTGTTCGATGTGGTAATACACTCCTATCTCATCGTTAGTTGATCCTGGGATGAGACTGTTGCAAACTTCACACTGGTACGCCTGGCAGGGTAGTGATTTTTAAAGCTGCACAATGTAGCCCAGTCGCCATTGTGAAAATTGAACAAGAGAACCTCTTTCTTGAATGCTGCCCTGTAACAAAACATTGTCTTACTCTTATTCAAATTCCATTAGTCGATTTATTATCATTGTCCTAAAAAGTATCAATGAACGAGCACTTGGCTAACGCTAAATTGACAACGCCATATTTCAAGCCACCACAAAGAAGCTTGGAACATAAGGATTAAATTTGGAAACGAAGCTGGAAGTGACACGTTTTTCATGAAACTTTCAACAACGCTTGTTTCAACCAAAATGAAATGCCCAAAGCGACTAACGTGTTAGGAACGTGTCTTTGGTCGTTGGGGATAAATTTTTGTTATAAATAGATCGCACGGGCGATGCAAAGCAGGTTTTGCAGCTGAAAGAAGAGAAAAGGGGGAGTCACGATCGATTCTTCGTTAGTAAATATCTGCGGGCGATGTCGAGACGACGTGCATGTTCTCGGATTGAAAAAGAGCTCATTGAGGATAATTCAGTAATGGAGAGAGGCGTTGAAAAAAATCCCAAAATTTGCTATATTTTTTGGCCTCTAGAGTGGTTTACCCCCTTAAAACGAATCGGCATTCCACGAGCTGCGTGGACTTTATTCGTTCAAGTTGTATGGAAGTAACGGGTAGGTAAATATTTTAGCGCCCTTTGAAGTCGACGGAGAAATAACATGCTTAGCTATGTCCTGGTTAATTGAAAAATTATACGTGGGCATGCGTGAGCGTTGATTTTCGATGAAAGTGAGCTCTGTAAAAAACTGCAATCTCTTTTATAACAAAAAATAATAATGACTTTATTCATATTTTCCTGGACAAAAAAAATGTAAAGGTCGAGAAACGGGAGGCTTGTAACCCTAAGGGGAAACAATAAAGAATTACAATACATATTTTCCTGGACAGAAAAATCTGGAAAATGACGATATTATTCGATCCATGGAATGAAATTCTATCACTGATCGATATCAATAATAATAATTAATTGCTTTTCCCATACAGAAATCATGTAAATATCATTCCACACGTTGTTTCAAAATTCATCAAAACAGATTTTTCAAATACAAACCAAAAGGAAGGCAAAACATTATTTATTGAAAAAATATTATTTTTCGAATGAAGCAATTAATTGTCTCCAATCATTAAGTCAATTGTTCAACGTACCATTACGTCTTTGTTAATACGAAATGGCACGTTTTTATTAAATTTTTCAAATGCTTTATATCGTTTGAATAATTAAAAAGGAGAACTTTTGTATTCCCATCTTTTGTTCGCTTTGAAACAATAGAAAATTTTCGTACGTCCTGAAACTCTTTTCAAGGAAGCAACAATACCATTATCTCAACTACTCTCATTTGTCGTTGAATCTCTGGACCGAGCGATAATACAAAATATGCTCGACCATCGAGCCACACATGGTTGAAGAAAATATTGTTGGATGTAATTTTATTTGGTTCTTGTAGAGATGCCAGCGCCCTTCCCTTAGTGCTCTACCGACTATTTTCAATAAGTTTCAAGTTTGTGGACGATAGATGGCGGAACGTGTGCCAACAAATGGATAACCTATTTGCTCGAGGTAGAAATCACAATGTTATACGAGAACGAGGCATAAGGTTCATAAGGTAACTCCTACCCGGGTATACAGGCGAAAGCACATAACCTCTTCTCACTTCTCACTTCTCTCTCTCTCTCTCTCTCTCTCTTTCGGGGACAAACACAACGAGACGATCGATGTAGCGAACTAATCAGGGCGATAAAAAGATTACACGTATAATGCATGTAGAACAGTCAACGACCATCGTACCCACAATCCATTAGCGATTTTGTGGCTCCCGAACGATTTATGTATCAAAATCCTATACGTGGATGGGAATACGCGCATGCGCAAATACTCGCCCAAATCTCGTGCCGGGCGCGCACTTGGTTGTTTACTTTTCAATAATACGAAACGCTAGAATTTCCGTTGGAGAGCTTTGCACACAGAAATGGAGTGATAGAGCAAGTTCATAATCAAATATGTTCCGTTCGAACGCGGTTAACGCGTTTCTCGCACAACGTCGTAAAAGCTTGAGATGAGAAACGAGAGGGTCGATAGTGGCGCCCTCTAGGGTTCGTTTCTTAAGACACTTTTCGTATGCTCCATGATCTAGGGAAAGTTGGAAAGATTTAACGAAATAAATTCACTATATTTTTGGTAAATTTGTGGAAATTATATATGTATAATTCTGTATAGCTTATCTGAGCTTTTTTTCTGTAAGGGTATTTGGGTTTGGAAAGGTCGTAACTAGAGTTCTTCAATTGCGGGACGTGTAGCCATTCCAATTTTTATCTGACATCAAAAAGGTTTTTATTTTACAATAACTTATTTTCTTCTTAGGAAATAAGTTTTATTTATTTATTTATATTAGTTTTTTTATAATAAGCTTATAATATATTTATATATATTTATAATTTATAATAAGTTATTTTCTTCTTTGAAAATAAATTATTGTATTTATGTTATTTACTATTTTCATGTGCATTGAGTTTCATATAAGAATATAAGAATCATATAAGAATTTTTTCAAAAGCTACAAAGTTTTTAATTTTCCTTATTTTCACCTGTATTGGTGAAAAAATGGGGAAATATAAAGCCTGTATTGATGAAAAAATGGGGAAAATTTACTTTATATTTCCCCATTTTTTTTCACTAATGATGCAATAAAATACCCTTAAAAAATCATGATATCATCTCCAAAGTTGTTTCATATATTTCATAATTTCATAAAGAATCATACTATCAATTTTCATAATGATTGTTTCATTAATTTTTGAGTTAGACTTCCTGCAAATATAAAAAGAAGTAATTTCGAGAAAATGTACCCACTGTGCGCTCGAGTCTGTACCCGGTAAGTGCTCGATTTTATGCTGACAAAATCTATAAACAACTGCAAATTTCGTTTTGAAATTTTCACAACGTATCCTTGGTAAATTAAACTAACGATTTATATAATAAAAAATCGATTTTTTGAACGTCCTAATGAGTTTTGTCCCCTTAATTCGAATCAGATACGAAACGAAAATCGATGGGAGAAGATTATAGGGTGGGGATTCACGAGGAACATTTTCGTAAAGTCAACAACGCTATATAGCGAAGAAACGTATATGAAATTTGTTTGTTTCTATCATTGACGTTGTTTGCAACACGTGATGCGTATACACGTATATTCGGCTAAACCTTTAAAATTGGAGCAGTATCATCGATCGTTCCATTTTCCACCGTTGAAAAATAAGACCCCCACCCTCGACCAGTTGACGGGGGTGGATACTATGTACAATATGTATATGTAAGCTGGAAAGCAAGAGAGAGATTCGCACTATAAAAACAGCACGGACGTTTTGTCGTTGGTCGACAGAGCGGCGACTTCTTCGACGATTTTTTCTTTTATTTTCACTCTTCCTTCTTCCCTTTCCAGAACTCTTCGTCCGAACTCTCTTGCCGAAATTAACCAGACCGGCGTCGAGCAAGTTTCCGGTTCACTCCAACTTTTTGTCATGCAAATCATGGCCGCTTGTTACAAATTTTTCCTCGCTGCTGTTTTTATCATTCTCCTTTTTCTTTCGTTGTGGCATTGTTATCTTCGAATATATGTTTGTTTCCGAGTTGAACTGAAATGAAAATATATGTATGTTAGTAAAATTGTAGTATGGTGCATACACTTTTTAGATACGTACTTGAAACATTTGTATTTCAAGTAGTTACATTTTTTTGTTTTTCGATTACCAAAAGTATTTGGAAGTTTGAATATTGAATTGAAGTCTTTGGAAGTTGGTATTTACAATATTTTGACGTATTTTTGAATGCGATAAGCAACATCCGTACAATGATTGGCTTTTAGTAACACAAAATTGAAACTGCATTTTTCAAAGTTAAAGTTTCCTTGAAAATTTCAGATTTTACAGAATTTTTAATCTTTTACAAATTGTCATAAAATGATTGGCTTCTGTTATCTTGTTAGAACTTTGAACATAAGTCGAACTACAATTCTTATCGAGATTTCCTTGAAAGTTTTACTCTTTATGGATTACAAGTTTTTCGAAAATTGTGTGTGGGTTCGCTTTAATTTTGGTAAATGTTCACCTCTGGTATGATAGAGAGAGGTAAGCAGACATGCATTTCCGTTATTCAAATTCACAAAAATTCATCGATTTTCATTTAACCCATTTACATCCAAGCGTGGAATAATCCGAGGTCAGTGATAGATTTTTGTAACGCTTGGATACAAATGGATTCAAGTTATAATATTTATAAAATTTTCTATTTTTTGGTAAACTGATTTATGGCTTCGTTCAAACTTTTAATATCGAATTTAATAACAGTATCTTTCATTTATCGACAAACGGCTGTAATCTTCTTAAGCGAATATTGAGAAGTCGATCGAAACTTCTGGGTGTTCATGCTAAAAGGGCAAAAATTTCATATTGAAACTTCGACATGGTCTCCTCGAATTTCTCGCTTACTCACGAAGCTTTATGTGCATGTACAGAAGCTGAAATTGCCTAAGCTTCTTATTAATAGTGGTTCTCTATTAATTGAAAAGCATGAGGGAGCGACGTGCAAACTTTAATTTACACCTTTTGGCATTTACGATTTATGGTTGTACGGTTGTTCAAAAAGTACTCGATGAACTTGTACTTGAAATGCTTTATAGTTAGAGGATTTGTACTTTAAATACTTGACCTCAAAGCGTGAGTTTTTGAAATATAAAGTTGATTCTTCAATACTATCCATGTAATAAAAAATATGATTTGCTTCTTTCATTTGAAATGGCATTCTCTCGCATTGTTGCACGATTGCTATCGCAGATGAAGAAAACATTCGTGCGCTGAAGTAATTTTAATAATAGTTTCAGCATTTCTTGTCTTGCGCAACATGTAGAATATCGTGTTTAGGTATATTCATTTGGTATGAACTGAAATTTTGTTCTCTCAATGTTAAACAATGACCACGAGTCTCTCTCAGCAGGACCCATATATGTCTCCATTCCTGTAAACACACGAAGCACGAATTTTAAGACTTCCAAGTTACATTCGTAGGTGTAGAAAGCGAACGAGTCGCAGGAAAAAATCAGGTTCGCTGTCCCGTAGGACGGCAAGCGTGATGCCGGGATTCGGTGGTGATGGTCATCAGCAAATTGCCGGAAATCCAAAGCCAACGTCTTCCAGTTCGTCGTCGGCGTCAGGACGCAGCGAGGATGCTCCCAATTACGGAAGTCTCGGAGGTAGCGATCATCAGGGACAATCCCAGCAGGACGATAGCGGTCCCGACGAGGGTCCGGTTTACATTCTTACATCTGCAAAAGGCGATCGTAGCTACAAACTTCGAGACTCGAGGTGAACTTTTACTTTTTATCGTACGTCACCGTTTTATAAGAAAGTATATTGTGGTGGATGTGAAAGTCCATCAATCAGCATAAGGAACAACATGTAACGCATACTCTCGTACCTTCTTCTTCTTCTTTGTACTTTTTCTATTCACCGATACATCAGAAATGAACTGTAACAAAATAATGAGCACAGGATGCTTCGATCAATAAATTCATGTTTCTTTGCTTGTTTCTCGTTTATGGAACATCTAATATTTTACTCACGGCTATTATACTGCTAACAAGGTTTAAACATTTTATGGAGTGCCTCTGAACCACTTGTTCAACTCCTAAAAAAAATCATAGGATAATATTTCAATCAACATCTCACAGGTTTTATAGTTTTTTCAATGTTTTGTGGCAATAATACATATCTTCCTGAACTGCATGTGCCATAAATCTCGATACCGGGCGATAAAAATGAATGAAATATTTATGAGGTACTTCTGAACCATTGTTTATAGATTGTTTTGCTGTTATACCAAAGATATAAGCACTGGTGACTCTGTTGATGAAAAATTAATAAAATCACGTTTGTGATCTTAATTAAAAATATTCCCAAATAGCATGAACACTTTTTGTTGCAATTATACTTAAATTACTCTGCCGAACATTTTTTTTTTATGTAATTATTTTATTAACTTCTTACTGTAATACTACCAAGAATGTAAAATTTGCTAGCAAAAAACAGTAAACCGGATTTGTCAGAGATAACCCACATACATATTTATAAAATGATACAAATTCAAATAGACTGCAGTTTTTTTATTCGGCATTGTCCCTTTTTGAATAATAAAAGAAATTGTTCCATATAACATCCTCGTTCATATAACTCTGGGCATTGTTCTGAGAGCTCTGCAATTTTTTCAATTCACCTGAATAAAAAATGAAATGGAGAAAATGCAGAAAATTCCTCGAACATGGCAGAGAACTCGGAATGTCCATTTACTTATTTGTCTGTGTATACAAAAATGGAGTTCCTCATACACCTAAAGCTCTCGCGAAAGTTCGAAGAGTTTTAGAGGCATACAGCCAAAGCTGTGGTTGTGAGATCGCAAGGACCGGTACGAGTTTACTCGAAAACAGGAGTTTTTGCAGAACTGAAACAAGTAATGTTAGATTAAAGTATTTACAACAGAGCCAGAATACAAGTGACATAACATTTGTTCTCAGACATTTTTAGTTTTCCTTCCTATCACTAAGCTCGTACATACATATTCACAATGCTTTACTGAATAGACGGGCAGTTATTGCCGTCTCGCTGATCCGACAAACCTGCATACCAATAGTTTGTCGGTCGCGTATATTCAGATTTTTAATTGCATTAAACTCGTTATTATGCCTTATTTTTTTTCGTCGCTCACCTTTCAAATGTGTCATAATTTGGATACACATAAAATGGTATTTAATCTGTTTAAAAGCACGTCGCAGTTCAACTTGCTGTCACCACATATTCCAATTTATTTCTCATTGCAAAATTCGATAAAAAAATTGTGCTGTCGCTTTTACAATCATATACTCGCAATTCAACTTCGGTAACTTACAACTGAATTCGTTGCTTACAATGAGTACAAACATTTTAGGTTAGGGGTCATACACCGGTGAGCGTCGGTTTACTTCAAATGAGAACAAAAATGTACTTCCTTCGGTGTCGTCGTTACATTATTGTTTCAGAGATCGAATTGTTAATAAAGAAAGTAGTGCTCGTGTAAATTAGCTTCACATACATATATTTTAATCCAATCTTAACGTAATCCATTATGTCATGTGTTCGAAATCGGTGGTCGTTTTAAAAAATAGGAAAATAACGAAAACAGGAAGATAGGGTCGAATCGATTATGAATCGATATTGAATCGATATCCAATCGATTAATCGATACGACATCGTGTATCGATTCTCTTAACCGAACAAAAACCCACGAGACGTCAGTACTCTGTTGTGTTATGTACTTACCCGCTTTTGTTTTTTTAATTCGCTTATTCGATATTGAACCAAATGCGAAACAATTGGGATTAATCGTGAATTGAAACGAGACTATTATGAATAACGGATACCAAAAACGCATTGCCGTCCCTACGGACGGTTTGTTTCATCTGTGAATTTATCGATGCAAGTGTAATCAGTAATAAACCCTATGTAGTACATATAACCATACGGTTTATCCATTATTCATTACGAACAAGTGGTCATAGAACGTCGAATGAGCTATATATTATAAAAAGAATATGAATGGTGATCGTAACGCGACATTACTAGCCTTTACAGTACGGTTTCAGGTATTTAGAACAATTATTGATCCAAAATCGCGTGCGATGTTTCTATGTAATCAATATTTCCATTAGGAGAAAAGTTCATAGCGATATATAAACTTTCGGAACATGTTCCGAGAATATTTGAATTAAAATCGTACTATAGTCTTAGTTTGAATTAGAGTAAAATGTTTATCCATTTCAATCAATACGTATGAATGTGAGAAAAGAATTCTAAATCCGTCTTGTGCGATCTCTTGAGTAGTGTTCGAATTTACTAAACATATTTTATTATCAGTTTAATGGATGGAATATTGGATTTTTTTTTCATTCTAATACTTTGTGCAGAATAATTTTTGTTCAATAATTAATATTCAATTGGAAGCACCGTTTGTATTTCTTGAAATGTCAGAACTTTGATGATAAATTTGTCATTATTCAGTTAGTATCTAATTTGTGGTATAATTAACAAGAAGTGATATATTATTTTAGCTGTAGGTAAGATATTAAAATAATCCATTAGTGTCTGGATCATCACTAAAATAATATCTGACATCACTGACAATGGGCTATTTATAATTCTGTAAATTATAGTCATCATATCGAATAAAACAGAAAAATCGTTTGCGCTTTAATTGTAACGATACAAAACCAAGCTGTTAAATCTCTATACTTTATGGAAGGAAGTTTGATACTGATGATTTAACGACTTGAATTTAACAAGGCGTACCTATATAATAAAGATGGTATAGCATAGGAAAAATAATTTCTCGAATTTATTATTAATCATTCAAATTGATATTTTAGGATCATCGAAATTGCTGGTGGTCGAGAAGTTTTCTCCCAGAGCAGAGGCAAGGTAGCAGCTAGAAAATCACGTTTTCTGGCCACATCAAAGCCACAAGGAAACGACGATTCCACGACCGACAACAAATTGACAGCAAAGAAAAACAACAAATCCCCAAATAGACAAACCGTTTGGGAGTTACGCAGCAGGTAACATATCACAGTCATATGTTTTTAAATTGAAACGAATATACAACCTTAATGATTACTTTTTTTAAATTTAGATGTGGCGAAGCTAGACGACAGAGAGCAAATCGCGAAGTAACCGAGACTGTATTTTCGTCAGAGGTGCACTCGGTGCGTCGTAACCCGTCCAAGTCGATATTGGACTACGACTCACCCAAAGGCACACGCAGTAATCGTATAATAAATTACGATTCGGTATTAAACAGCAATAATGTAGATTATAACGTGGCGAAGAGTATCACGGACTTGGATTATGGGTTGCCGAAGAATTGCATAGATTATCAGTCGAATCACACGACGCCAGCGCGCAGTATGGCGATCGTGAGCGATGGCGAGGTCGTCGTCTTCGATGATATTGATGACAATTGGCAGGGTCTGCGACTTGATATCGGCACCACGAATGTGAGTCAAACGGGGCCAGGTTGTATTGACGTTGAACGTGATGATGAACGACATCGCAACAGAGTAGTAGCGCAGCCCGAACGTCCAAACTCAAGTGTCGGTAGTACACCAAGCCCAACACCAACTTATACCCGCAAGGCATCGGAATTTTTCAAGGTAAAATTATAAAATTATTCTGTGATTAACGGTGGAGAGATCAGCTACATTATATTCCCTTTAAAACAGGCTTTGTTGATTTATAATACAATTTTCATACCGAGATGATTTAGAACGTCCTTTTCATCTCAAGTTTGCGTGGAAAGACATTCCACATTTCCGACATTGTTGCCTTAAAATATAGACAATATAGTTGCCTCGAGATAGTTCAAAAATAGTACTTATTATAAATGTCTGTATAGGTGTGTGCATCAATCATCGAATTAATTATGCTGGAAAACAAATGAAGTGTTATAGCTCAAAAGATCGAAATTATCGAGTTTGTTATAGTTTTGTAAAGATTCAGTTTTCGAAGCATCCAATATTTTTTATTTTTAAGAATATCTATTACGCCTTAATTAAGATAAAACGGTATATCATCAGGCTTGTCAAACAAATAAAGCTGACTTCAGCGATGCTTCGGAATAAATGTGGCAAAATTAAATTGATTCGTTCGATTTCAAAAAATTGTTAATTTGGTTAATTCGTGAAAGATATGAGAAGTTCATCTGTTTCATTTCAATACTCATAATTATTGTGAACAAGCAAAAGGCAGTAATGAATATTAAACCTTTTTACCACATTTTCATTTTGATGTATGTTTTTGGCAAAGCATATACACCAAAAATGAACACTATTATTATTTAGGTTGTCGTTAACAAAATTGTTGATATCTATGGAATTATTTAGATGAGAAAGCACCGATATTTCGTCTTGGCCATTATTTGATTTCAAGTTCAATTTCTTTTATCAGGCCGTTGCACCAACGAGCGACTGCGAAGCCGATTCTCCATCACCCGATCGAAATCACCAGGTAGCAAGGGTAATCGGTGAATTGCCGATAGCGCAATATTCTGGGAGTCCACGAAGATACGGTGTACGTGAAAATCCGAGACTGCCGAGTCTGCTCTCTTCGCCGTCTGTATATTTGACACCGAGACCAGGATTTCCACAAAGAATATTGCCGACTACGCCGAATCAAAAAGAGGTAATTGTGAAATAGTCATATTTTACTGCTAGTTCAAGTCAACCACAATTGTTTGCGTACAAAGTACTTGCAAATTAACAAAAAGAATTATGATCGTGCCCAATGGAATCTACGTGTATTTATTATTTTTCAGAAGGAAGAAAATTCGACGGAAGTTGTCGTAGACAACGTTCAACCGGAACAAAATACAACAAACGCGGTGGAACCGGCGCCCGATCCTATTCCACCATCCACCGAACCCGAGGAAGAAGAGGAAGAAGAGGAAGAGGAAGAGGAAGAGGAGGAAGAGGAGGAGGACGAAGATTCTTTAAAACCATCGATAATAGACGGCGAAAATCTTACAAGTCTTGTTGCTTCAGGTGGCAGTACGTTCGACTATTTGTACGAATTTTCGGAAACTCGCAAAGTCTTGGAAGAATTTTTCAAATGTCCAGCACCAACCGAGGAGAAGGAGAACAACGGCGAGTCGTTCCCCTTTCAGGTGACTTTCTTTTTTCACACTTTGATTATAATCTCGGTCGGGCGTTGTAATATCGTTCTTTTTTTCCTTCCCACAACATAGGATCTGGATTACGAATTACGAAGGCAAGGAGGCAGTTCTTACGTTGGTCAAAGACTGGCCAGTGGTTTGCCAGGTGTTGAGGAAGTGATGGTACACGAGTCGCCGAAAAAACAAAGATCGGATTTTCCTCAAACGGTAATTCTAAATTTCCGTGATTATTTTCATTTCTTCAATTTGCAAATGAAAAACCATCTACGCCCGATTGGTATTATAAGAAAATATTCGATACTATTAAATAATTAGTCTCGAGTGAGTTGGAAGTTGTTTTAATACACCAAAAACTGTTATGTTGAGTCCCTCCAAAGCTATCGCGAGGTTTTTTCACGTCATCACAAATTTTTGCTAACTTGGCATAATTCATATGAATTAACTCATCCTATTTTAGCTAAAACTTTTGTTGCAAAACTAATTGTGAAAAACCTTATAAATTATTACTTATGTCGAGAAAAGGCAGTATAAGTTGTAAAATAGAATCCTGAATTCATTCAAAATATACTTAAAATTGCGTGAGATATTCACAAAATTCTGCACCGATTCACAAATTCGTGTCTCCAGAATTAATCCTGTATTCTCTCTGCAACGTTCTCGTTGTCACGAAAGGCCCAAAACGTACACGGAAATTGTTGTATTTTTAGACGGTCGAGCACGAGAATAACTTTCTCGATCTGTCGGTTGGTACTGGCAGTAGCGAGGATCTCGGTGAGACGGAGGTCGGTCTTCAGGTCGGTCATTCGCGCAATTTTACACTGAGTCCCGAGACAACGGATTGTGACAGTAATTGCGGTGATTTGGACAGCGATATGTCGCTAATGATGATGGATAACGAGCTCATGCCAGCCTCGGGCTTGCTCGGTTCAATCGGTGATTTGGGAAACAATTCCGACTCATTGAGAATACACACGAGCATGCCGGTACTCGAGGATGGTTTATCGAGTGGACATGCGAGCGATACGGACAACAATAACCCTACAGTTATGCTCATGGAACGACAAAAGTGCGAGGTCGATGTTGAAATAATACCACGAACCAGGGACGACATGATGTCACTGAGCTGTGAACAATCCAAAGACGGGGTCGTCGATATTACCAAGGACATACTGCGTATGCTTAAGGAAACATCGCCCGATTTTTTCATAGCCCAGAAAGACAATTCATACGAGACCAACGAGATCAATCTCGATGGTCTAGATCCTATCGGTACGCCACCACCGCCAGCTCCGCAGGGTCGTCAGAGCACGAACCTTGAAATCGGCGGTGAGGTTGAGGCCGCTATCAAAGACATTAGAATGGCATTGCAAAAGACGAAAACGTTACCGGTCAAATCCCCGTCGGAAGACGCTGCTGAAACGAGCGTCAGTCCGATATGGATTCCAAGGTATATCATTGGCATTTTCACCATTCTGTTGGTATAATTTGTTTAACGTAATCAAATTGGAGTGAATGTGCGTAGTTAATGAACTCCACACGCTGAATAGTAAGGTATATGTGGGAATCCACATGAAAATAGGATACTCCGTCGGTATGGAGTTGCGTATATAAATTCGTTCTTTGTGTAATACTGCACATTTAATAAATAACAATCATATTCTCTATGGTGAAATTAAAATAATTAATAACTTTTGTATGAAAAAGAACGGAAAACTGAAAAAAAGAATTTCATGGGAATGTAACTTTACGTTTGAAAAAATCAATTTCTAAAAGTCTTATATTTATGGACATACTGTGCTCATAGATTTTCTCAAAAAATTTCATAGTAGCCAGGAATTACAAAGGAACTTTTACGAAAATATTAAACTTACATAGATTTTCTTTAAATGCATTTTTTAATAAGAAATAGGAATAGAACACCTACCATCTTTTCGTTATAATCTGATAAACAAGAATTTTAACCGTTGAACACGTATTATTGCAATTTAAATCAGAAGAATACGGTGCGAAGTGTCAACACTTCTACTCTCAAGTCTGTAAACGTTTCCGGGCTAAATCATTTTTTTTCTAAGCTGTGTATGTGCAGGCTTGAAATTTTAGAAATTACTTTTTCAAGATTAGGAGCCGGAACGCTTGTAACAATATTTTCTTGCACTAATTATGGAGTAAATACTCATCGATCCTCCAAGATGATTTTATCAATGTACGAGATATCTATCGACTATGAGATCTATGTAAATCTATTTATGGATATGTATATACATATTGGGAATTTGTGAGTCGCAATCGCATCTAACTAAGTTGTAGTATGTTGGATGGCAGGCGGCGCGTCTGCAACGAGAGCAACAGCGAGGATTCGGAAGCGAGGCGCATCGACGACGAGGCCGAGCCCGAAGTCGAAGAACCCGTCGATGATGAGGAAGCCGACACGGATCTCGAAACAGACAGACTGCTTGGACAGCAGAGAACGGACGATCAAGGGTTCTACGACGATAGCGTGAGTAAATGTTGATCTTTAGACTACAACAATAACGAAATAAACGAACCAATTAAAAACGTCAGGTTTTTACAAGATTTCTAGAGGAAATTCAAGAATTTCTAAAGGAAAGTCAAAAATGCAGTTTACAATTTGCTCGAACAATCTATCTTCATGATAAACGTATCAATCAACAAACTCAGAACTTACGATTTATAAATAACTGAATATAATTGGCTCTAAAATGTGACTAAACAAATTTTGCTTAAATCTATTAAATGTCAAATAGTCGACAATTGATTAGGTCTATAGAGTTTACGTTCGACAAAACAACAGTACTGTTAGAGTTCACTGATACCATTTCCTGTACCTTGTCCGAGATCACTGATGACCTTTTGTTGTCTTTAAAATTGAATAATCAAGTTTTGGATGGTTTCTCAAGAAAATTAACTAAATTATACAGACTTTTACTTAAAGACGAGCAGGTGAAAATATTCTGTCAATGATCGTTTGTATTGTATGATGCTTTAGTACGAGGTTCAAAAGAACCAGAAGTAAATACTCATTCAAAATTTAAAAACTTAATTGTAAACACTTGAGAAAAAAAAACAAAAAAAAGGACTATAAAAACACATAGAATAACAATTTTTTACAAACCACACTATAAAATCAAATATTGAAAAAAATAAACAGGTCAATGATATTTCATTATCCTCCTTGTATAAAAAATGTTTCATTCAAAGGTTGAAACATCTTTCCCAACTGGTATTTGTTTTATCAATGAGAAGAAATTTGTTAACCCTAATAAAACACACTTGACAGTGACATGAGAATATAGTTATTTCTGCAAATGAGAGGAGTTTAGTCTCGTGTTGCTTTTCTCTCACTTCTTCTTTCATGCTGTTAGCAACAAATAATCAGCAAACGAGAAATTCTTAACAAAAAATGTTGAAACATCAACGAACAATACGCGAAGATTATTCATCGAAAAAGGAATTTTCACGAACGCTACACGACGACAACAGCGACCAGATAACGTCAGTTCAAAGTCACATAAATAATACCTCTTCCCAGTCAATGGAAGAGGTCAAGTTTTCACTCGTTGGCAAGTGTACATTCATTCGAGCATTTCTTACAAGAATTTAAACAATGAAGAAATGGAAAATATATATTCTCTTCTCTCAGCTTTCTACAATAACCACGGTTTCTGGTTGCAGAATACTCTTTGTACAAAAACCCCACATTTTGTCTGTGTACAATTTGTAAGTCTCGTTCCTCCGTGTTCCCAGTTTCTCCTCCGCTGTACATATGTAGTTCGCTAATTTGTTCTTGATGTGCCATGAATTTTTTCTCGTTTTTTTCTTCTTCTTCACTAATGAACGTCTTGGTGTTTACACACAGGGGTGGCGGAAGCCTAAGACTAGGACAATGCTACCACCAATGAGTACAAAAGTCGTTACTCCAAAGCAAACCCCACCGAAAACCCTGAGTGTTGCTCCATTAGAAACGCTAGCGAGCCCGACGGAAACCTTACCCTCCACGTCGACGTCCATGTCACCGCCTCCCGTTGTACCGAACGTTGTACGTTCGTCGTCGTCTCCCGAACGCGATGTAACAACACCCACGCAAATAACTACGAGTCCCCAGAAGAGCCCGGTTAAAAATTCTCCCTCGCCCACTCAGAGCCTCAAGGAGTCCAGCGGCAAAGGGAAAAAGGTGCCCACTTAACGAAATCTGTCTTGTTTTAGTTTCTTGTTAACGTGTCGAAGAACAACAAAACAAACTTCAGTCTCTTTTCCGTTGCAATGTTTCATTTTGCTTCGATAGTTTCATTTATTTCTATTATTATTATTTTCTTTATTTCTACTCTTTTATTAGTGAGACGCTGCATTAGTATATTAGACTCGTGTAATTCAGATTTGATGAACAATTGGAAAAATAATTGAAGTGCAATAGAAGCACGAATTTAGAATCGAATGGCAAAAATGGCAGTCGTGAAGAGGTTTTTCTTTTTTTTTTTTAAGAAATCTACATCGATAATAGATATCTAAATTTCGATTTACCACAACCATTTTCTTTGATCGACGTCTTCTTGTTTCTCATTACACTCGTACGGTTATTTGTTTACTCACACATTGCTCTTCCTGCAACTATTTGAAAATCTTAGAATGGGCGAATTCGTCTTATTTATCACGTGTTTTACCTCTGCTCGGCTGCTCGATTTTCGAATCGAGGACGTTTAGTAGAAAAGCAAAACTAGAGCAAAACAAAAAGAGGCTCGCATCCTCGAGCATGCCTTTCATACGTATCCGCATTTTTCCTATTAACCATCCTCGCAAATGTCTTTCATCGAATATTTCACAATTGTTTCCGGTTTCATCAATTTTCCTAATTACATTAGTTTTTCGATATTTGCCCGACTCCTGATATCTCGAAAATTTTACAAATCTCAAATTCGTCACGCACGGCTTTTGTACACATTCGCATCTCCTGATTTACAATTTTCTTTTTTTAATTTGCCATTTTTTTTCGTATTCCATACATTTTGTAAAATTTCTTTCCAATGAAAGTATAAACCCTTGTTATGCGTTTGAAACATGTAAAATAGAGTTCGGTGACGTCGAGCCAGTGGTGATAATTTTTACGGTAGAGAGCACAATTAGTTAACGATAAGAAAAATACTGAAACACAATGCATGACGCAATGAATTATCGTTCGTTTTATTTCTCGATTATTGTGCGTGAAAACGTGTGCATAGATTTTTGATAATTTATCGTAATGTCTTGTAACAAAGCAAAGAACATGGAAAAACAAAAAATTTTCTTCATATTTTGCAGGACAAGGAGGGCAAAAAAAAGTCGAGAAATAAGGAAGGTAATGACGAATCACTATCGAATTTACGCCCGACTCCTCAGACTCGTTTAGCTGTGTGTGCTCAGCTTAATCAGTTTCACAAAGTGAATGAAAATGATAGACTTTAGAGCTTCACGTGTGCCTCAGATATCAAACTTTCCGCATGTCGTTAACGTTTGACGCACATACGTCTAGACGAATAAAGAACGGATAAACGCTATTGAAAATGAGGCGCAAAAAGTCTGTCGAGTTAGTATACATGAAAACAACTCGAATGCAGTTGTGCGATATGATCACACCGGTAGAACAATTTTTCCGCAACTGCCTGCCACTTTGCAGAGTGAATATAAAACTTGAAATATTATTTCTAAGCTGATAAGAAAACGTGCTTTATGCGAACTCGTTAGTCACGTGATCACGTGGAAAACTTCTTTTTTGTTGAATTCCTCAATGACTCCTGTTTATAGCTCTATGATAACGAGTGACACGATGCAGAAAATATTCTAACTCTACGTCTTGTGCCTATGAGGGAAAAGAAAAGAACTCTTGAATTTTGTTTCTCAAGACAAATTTTCTTTTGCCAATGACAACAAAATAGCACAATCTTTTCTTTTCCTGATGAAATTTATGGGTTGGATAATTGTACTCGTAGTAAAAAAAATCTGTAATAATACTTGAACTTTCCTACTTTGACTGACACTAATGTTTCTCTTCATAATTTTCAACGCCGCTATCCGGGATTTTTGACGTGCGCTTTGAACCTAAAACGCTTTTACACTTGGTGAGTATCATTCTCTAAGAGTTCTCATCTCTCTATTTCTATCCGCATAAATTTCTCTCGCGTCGTTGAAAGCGTGATTAGTTAGTTTCTCTCTCTCTCTCTCTCTCTCTCTTTTTATAAAACTCGTCTCGGAGCAAACGTAATTAATAGTGATACAAGTTAATCTCGATATCATCATACGTATCCACGTGAGTTTCCAAGGCAATAATAGTCGAGTAGATCAAGCACGAGACATTGAAGCTTAGAGTCTCGAGCGTGCTGCATGCTTTCACGACGTATTTTGCACCAATGAATATTCAATTTGATTTTTTGTTCCTTAAACATGATCGAAATCGCACACGACGAGCGTTCTTCTATGAGTAAAATTTCGTCGATACGAGTAGTTCATTGCTCGACTGAATATATCGCGTCCTTCGGTTCTCTAATCAACGATATATGCGACAATAACAACGGATGTTCTAAGAGATGTGTTGCAATCGATTTTTCAGGATTACTCGATGATCCATCAGTGCTGATCGAAGGAGTATTGTTTCGCGCGAGATATTTGGGATCGACGCAATTGGTATGCGAGGGTCAGCCGACCAAATCGACAAGAATGTGCCAGGCTGAGGAAGCAGTTTCCAGGATAAAGGTACGTTAAATCCATTGAACGTGAAATCACGATTTATCTCTTTTTTTTTATGTTGCTCGTTACACGAGAAGAATACTTGAATTTTCATTTTCGTTCATCGAAGAAGTTTATTGAAACAAGAGGCATCATCGGTAATCCTTTTTAAATACCCATTGGCCGAGTTTGACCTTTAGTTCATGCAACGACATCGTACAAATATCATTTAATAGTGAGAACGAGGATTTATTTTTTCGTCCAACGGATAAGATAATGGCGAAGGAAAGAAAAGAAAACAATAAATGCGGTGTACGAAAAAGCGTGTGTACGAAAAAAATATAAAGCATAGTGGCATGCTTTGGATGCTTTCACATTATTTCATTTGCCGTTTATAATTTATATTTGGATTTGTATATATATATATATATATATATATATATATATATATATATATATATATATGTAAATATATATACAAATATTTATATGTGTATATACATATATAAATATTTTTAGTATCGAAAAATGTAATATCTGGAAATGTAACGATGTAAATCAGTGTATATTTAATTTGGACTCTTTGAGGCGCGACATTTGTTTTCTTACTTTCCTTTCGTTCATTTTTCTTTCATTTCGCGCCATGGAGTTTGACTTTATCTGATATTATTCTTCGTCGTGGATCATCGGATCACGATGAAATCGTGGATAAAGACAGTGCTGCCTCAAACAGTCGAAATAACAAGTACTCATAAAATTGTTATCATTTGGGTTGAACCTAAGGGTTTCGGGAGGGACTAGTTAAGTTCTTGGCGATTAAGTAATTCTATCTACATTGTAAATAACTACATAGTCTCTGCATCAGATTTAAATATATAAATATATTTATATATTTATTTATTTATTTATAATCTACAGATCGTCTATGCTGATTGCGACCTCAAACTCTTGGGTTAATCTTGGAATTTATCTATGGATTAAGAACAGTGTTTAGAGACTTTTTTGTTTTTATTTCTATAAAGTAACAATTTTACTTAGATCTTTTGTATCGTCGCCGAGGGCATTGAAGATCAAAAAAATTATGATTTTCTTTTCAATAGATAATTGTACCGTTAGACGCGCGAATGTTAATTATTAGTTTCTTTTCCTCCAAACGACGTCGTCGGGATATAAAATGTTTATCGATCAAAAATCGATCGTACACATTGTTTTTTTTCAATACGAAGATGGGAGTGATTTTAATTGCGTTTCCCGAGAAATTATGATTCTTTGAAACAGAGTTAACATATCGATGCTCTGAATGACCGACGTTTTTTTTCGATTGAACAAAAAAAAAGACACAAAATGAGAAAAAAGAAAAGAAAATGTAATTCTACACTCGAACCAGTTGAAACGTTGACTATAAACGATGTAATCAATTGTTGAACGGATGATATTATAATTAATTGTTAATTGGCCGTTGTGCAAAGAGGCCTGAATGTTTCAGTGTAGCGACCCCCTTCCTCACATCACGAAAAAAAAAAAAAAAAAAAAAAAAAAAAAAAAAAAAAAAAAAAAAAACACCCCCCCCCCCCCCCCCCACACCC
>JAPYZT010000936.1:0-26893 GCA_030522965.1 Tryphoninae sp. A BG-2022a
TCCTATGGGTCCCAAAAATCGCGATTTTCGCAGGTTCGTCGCGTGCACGAAAATTAAGCTATTCGGATGTTTCTCGACTGGTTCTCGAGTACTCGGGGAGCTCTTCAAAAAGTTATTCGTGCAATTTTCTGTCCGACGAACGAGAACCGAGATACAGCATCGCGAATAGTCGATTTTTCGAGGTTTCGCGAATCAATGAATATTGCGATATACTGTATTCCGGTGCATTTTAATCCTTTCTCACGCTCCAAGAACCAATGTCGATCGCAAATTTTCCGTACAACAAGAAAATCATGGTTTCGTATCGGAATTATCAGATTTTATCGATCTTAAATGGGTAAATCCTTATTTTGGGTTTTTTTTGCGATTTTTTGCTAGAGTTATTGAGATATCGGCAGTAATCCATAATCTTCTTCAATGAGCAATTTGCTATCAAACAAGACTATGTTAAATCTCATTTCATTCGAATAATTTTATTCATAAATTATTCTTATCAAAGAAAGCCCTTTTTTTGGACGATAACTCTTATGATACGAACTTGTCCCTTGAATTATACACAAAATTCCTTTTTCACTCGAAATCCGAGAGACAAAGGATGTACGAAAGTCAGACGTGGCTGATATCATAAATTGTCATCCCCGCAAATGCACCCCTCGAGGATACACTCAAAGAATCTCGAATTTTTCAGGTTTCTGGGTTTGCTCCTCCAGGAGTGTTCAAGCATTATATGATATTACAGTCACACACGTATTACCGTTTGAACAAATATTTAAAAACGGCACATTCCACCAGACTTGATAACACGAAGGGCGATAAATCCATTGCATTAATATGTTGGAAAAGTTCCCGTCGATGTTATTCCCTTTATCACTTCCCTTCCTCAGTCAGTATCCCACTTTCTCTCTTCATTTCAACCCCTCGCCCCCTCCCCGCCCCACATCTTATTTACCTTTCCCTGTTTGCCAAGCGTAGACAAGGCCAATCCATCCTCTCCTTCGCAATTTTCTCGCTCGGGAATGTGTGAAGAAGACAGCGAAAGTAGTCTTTTCCTGTTTCGCGACTCCACCGAGTCCTTTTCTCGTCGAGAAAACGTAAGAGCGATCTTTTTACCACGTAAAAAGAGCGCAACATCGTCTTATTCTCTCTGAGAAAATATGTCCCGCTTTGTTCAATCAAGAGTTCCCTGGTGGCCCTGGCACGAAGTTTATCAGAGTCGAACTACTTTTCTCTATATATTTACTTTGCCATCGGGCTTCGCCCGTTTTCTTATCGTAATATCTCGCCCTCTGCCCCCCCCACCCCGCCCCTTTACTCTGTTTCTCCCTCTCTCTCTCTCTCTCTCTCTTTCTCACTCTCTCTGCCCCCCTCCCCCCGTATTATCTTATAATGCGTATTTCTTTGAATCACGCGCTAACGCAACGTGAACAAAAACTCATCTAAACGTTTTGGTAATATGAAAGCTCAACGGTAATACCAGAGAATTGAGGCGTATGGAAATGGAAAATCTCTCTCTCTTTCTCTCTCTATCTTTCTCGTTCCCTTTCCTAGGCGCCTTTCCATGGGGAAAACTCCGACAAACCGTTTTCTGCCCCATTAGGATTCGCAAAGCGACGGGTTCACCGCGATCACATCAATTCCCTCGTGTATGTGTACATAGGTGTGCACGCAAACATACAACGCTCCAGTAGCAAAATTGCATTCTGAATTTCGCTCGATGCGTCGCGCGTTAAATTGGAATTTTTTTCTATATTTTCTTTTACCTACTGAAATTCCAGAGAATCTCACAGTAAAAACACGTACGCGAACTTCGCCATAAAAATTCTTTCCTGTCGACATTCTATGTAATTAACACCTCCTTCCTTTCTTTATTACAGTGAGAATTTTATTTTTAACCACATTTTATCATTTCTCTGTGTAACCCGATCATAAAAACGGACTGATGTATCGATACCTTATCTATCTATAGAGATACGTATCTACGTATAGAGATAGTACGTACGATTTCTGTTTCGATCCAATATGCTCCATTGCATATCCATGCATATTTTTATTTCGTTCACACATCCGGCATGCAGAGAGCACCAGGTAAAAACGCCAAGTCTGCAGCAGTGCTGTACCTCAGGTGCATCGACCCATTGCTGCTATATTTACATATATATATATTCAAGTATCTATGCATATACGACGAACAGGTACATATCTATATATCTATATAGATACCGATCTCCTCTCCTCCCTCGGCAGAAACCACGACAGCGACTTACGGATTATCGGTAAGCGATATATATGTAGGCAAATCCTCGGAGATTTGGGTAAGAAGATAATACCGTTTGATCGAGACAGAGCCTACGGGGACCAAGATGCGAGATACGATCTGGCGTTTATTCCAATTAGGGCTGAAGATATTTGTCGAAGGAATAATCGAAGCGCACGGTTTCGTTTCGCGTTCGCGTTGAAATCGGTAAGAAATTACCGGTGGCGAATAACTAATGAGCGTTGGAATATTTACTGATGAATTTTAACACGCTATCATCCCATGGGAATTTCAAAGAGAAAAGGAGTTTTTCACGAGTGTTCATGGTGAGGATTTTCATTATTGATCGATCGAAGGTTCAATTTATCGATAGCCGAGGTTCCTTCGATCCAGGGTCGTGTATCGTCTTCTTCTTGTGGAACGATTCTACGTCGAAGCACATTCAAATACTTATACCTTTACGGTAAATAGTTTGAGGAAATGCCAGAGCCGAGAGGTTCTCGTTTAATAATCGAGGCGTCCACGACGTTCTCGAAATATTTAATTAATTGCATTTTAATTACGGTTTCGCGAAAGCGTTTGCTCAATGTTTGTAATCATTTCGACTATGAGCACGCACTCCAATTTCTCATTCCAACTCGATTCCGCAGCTGTGCCACCGTTTATAAAATGCGTCATATGATTTTATTTGCTTTCGACGATGTTTTTCCCGTCTCGTTATTTCGACGTTCTCGAATTTGTTTTTGCTTTTTACACCGAACGCTTCTCGAGTACAAAACGACCCTTTTCAGTAAGGATAGTACGAGAAACACGGAGTTCGGCGTCGGAAACGCTAGAAACTCTGTAATAGTAATAGAAGGTTTAACCCCTTAATACTTGATAGGAACGATCTTTGCCATTTCAGACTTTTCCCAAGACCATCGAAAAAACCATGAATATTTGCCCATGGGGTACAACTGTAAAATAAAAAAAATCGACCAAGGTTAAAATAGAATAAAGCTAAACGAGCCCGAGAAACCCTTCGTTGAGTGAGTCTCTTCCAAGGATCATAAGGAAAAGGGCATACCAGTGATGGTTGCAATGGGATGGAAATTTCCATGATAATGGAACAGGAAATTACGCTCTAGCTCTTACAAGTACCATTGAGTTTCGTTCAGATTGGAACGAAAAAATGTTCCAATCTCTACTGTGAAACCTATAAATCGTTGACTCCCTGTCGTGTCCATTTGTCGTTGATCAATCTTCGTTTCGTCGGTCTTGTATTGGAATACTCCAACAACGGCAATAAACGAACGAGAATTTATTCCAATTACTCGAAACCTTAGACGAGATACATTACGTGAGAGCGAAATTTTTCAGGAATAAACCATATTCATCGAAATAAGAAGCTCCACTCGCGCAGGTACTAAAACATCTGCGCGAGTGGAAGATTCGCCTTGAAGCGTACCTGAATACTCAGAGATAAGGAGATTAAGAATTTGTGTGGTGGTGAAAGTGGGCCACGCCGGCTAGGTACAACGGCCACCCTCAGATATATATATACACAAAAACATTTCGCTTTTGCAGCAGTCGTTTTGGATTAGAGTTTAAGTTCACGTTTTCATCCCGACTGCTAAGGCGCTGAAGTAACCAAGGGATACTGTGAGTAAGCCTTTAATGGATTTGCCATTAACGGCACATGGTTATCGCACTTTCCTGTCCGCATATGTTTATTTTTTCATAAACATAGGCAAAATCATTATTGATTTATTAAAGCCCTAATACGGATTGAATTCACGCGTCGAGATAAGAGAATTTTATTGAATACGCCGAGCGTGTAACAATGGCGTCCGCACTTTCCAAATATCGAGATAAAAAAAAAATCGAAAATCTATTCGCGTATAAAATTCAATGTCCAAAATGATGAGAAAAAATAGACGTTCGATCGATATCGTATCTCCTCGAAAGCTTTCCCTGATTGCTAAAAGTTTCCGCGTTTTCCGTATGCCCCGCACACGATTCTCCGATAAAGATAATTAATTTCTTCGACCGAATATCTCGTTTGATAACGCGACCCAGGACGTAACGAGATAATTTATTATTTCGCATCTCATTGAACAAACTTTTTCGTTTATTGAATTCTTCGATTGGCGATGATAAGTTTACCGGATTGGCTCGCCCATGATAACCATGGAAAATCGAGCTGATAATATTTTGGCGGGATTATTCAAAATTATTCTCTTCCATATATCGAACAATTCGTCTAACGTTCCAGCGACATTTATCGTGAAAGTTTCAATCAGGAAGATCGAATTCCCCGAAAGTTTCTTAGGTATACTCGATGTCCAAGGAGTAGACCGACGATCGTGTCCGAAACTTCGGGACAGCCGGACATCCGTCGATGCGACGTTTCCGACGACATTCCGCCGAATTTTCCCTCTCTATATCGTGAAATTAAAATAGACACTCACGATGTAGATCGATGATCTTTGTATTGGCTCGCTCCGGGCCATGATCTCCAGTCCCAACGAAATAATCAATCTTCCCTACAGCTATATCGATTTTTGCACGTATATACATAGATAAACATCTTTCTTCGCGTATATCAAGAAAGTAGGTCAAACAATGTGTTATAAGATATCGATGTATCATTGTTCTTCTTATCAAATAAGATAAAACTGAAACCTCGTATGCTGCCAAGTATTTTTGGTAAAATGTAAATCTTCGAACTCGTGTGACTCGTGCGATTTCGCAAATCGTAATACACACGATCGCAGATTATTTCTCATTCATATGGGACACTTCGATGACTGACGTAGCTTCACTTTGATATAATCAACCGGCTTCAATCATCAGCGCTTCAAATTGACGCGCGTTTCTGACCGACAGGAGGGGTCTGATATGCAATTCCATTTCGCAGCATCTCGATTAATAATCAGAACGGGTATTTCGGCTTCGTGTGTCCGTGCGAGCGTTCATGAATCAAGAGATATTTCCGAGCGTTCTCAAAAGCCTCTGTGTTAATGAACGATCGATCTCCGTCTCCCTCCCACTCTCTCTCTCTCTCTCTCTCTCTCTCTCTCTCTCTCTCTCTCTCTCTCTCTCTCTTTCGTATTCGATCTCTCTTTCTCTGTCGAATCGAGGTAAAAATTAATTTTACATTCTAATAGAACTAGCCTATTAGCGTGGTGATTGCTCATTGAATTACTGTGAACTAGGCGTTTGCGAAAATTTATTCGTATAAGTTCATTATTAGATCGTATCTGAATTTATAACACTACTTCGACCTACTTGAAATATTATAATTCAAAATTCAGTACATTATACATCAGCTTCGTATATAAGCGACGTAGCTTAACGTTGAAGGTGGATCGATACATCAGGCTCGTGAAATTAGATCTCGTTTGGACAATTCTGGCCGGAAGAGAATTTTCAGAGGTCTCGTTATTATGTACGTGCAGGAAACGCTACTCATTAGTCGGATTTCGTGCACGTACATAATAACATTAAATAAATTTGGTAGACTCATCCATCCCCTGCGTGCTGACCCTTACCACGAGCCATGTAAAGCAAGTAACGATAATAAAATAACATTTTCCCGGAACAGAGAACAACGTTATGCTTTCGCGCTTCATTCGCAACAGCTGTTCGCAACGTATCGCTCATGCTTCTGCCGCATTATGCTTGCTGCTGTACATTTTATTTTACCTGCAACAAATTTTTGAAATAAAAGTACCTCGTCATTTCTGGATTTTCGTAAAACTTGAACGTTGAAGAGACAACGTACATGCCTGCGACGTTTCATAAGATTTACATGAAATTCACATTTTGTTTATCCCACAGCTCGCTTTTGCCTCGTTCTATCTCTTTGGATTTGCATCTACTTATGCCCTGTAAAATGCCCTTCAATCGGAATCTCCGGAGTTACGAAATATCTGACACTTCTCTACACCTGCAGGATTATTGATTATCTGGATTTGGTAGAGAGAGAGAGAGAGAGAGAGAGAGAGAGTGAGAGAAACAGAGAGAGAGAGAGACGACTCGACAGAGAGGATTCTCACGTGAAATGACAGTAGCCCTCGGCGTGACAGGGATGATACCTGCGCGCACAGCCTCGCGGATCCCCTGGAAACTGTCTGTTAAAGCACGACCTGACTCTCCCCCTCTAAACGCTGCCCCTGGCACTGCCGCTTTTCTCCGGCTCTCCCCTTCATCAATCCCACCCTTAAGCCCCGGATTCAGCTCGTCGCGTCGAAGCCTAGAAACCCTGGATTACACCGGCTTCTATACGCAGAGTTCGTATCTTTCTTTTTCCCCTTGCCTGGCGCACCCTCGAAGGCGTGAACCCGCGGACGAAGTTTGTACAGGGTTTGTATGCGAGTTGCCACGAGCACGGGTGAAGCGTACACAAGCGTTACGAGCTTTCCTTAACGTGAAAGAGAGTTTACGGCTATTCTTCACAGCCAAGCGAAGACAAACTTCGCTGAAGCGCGAACTCGCTCATTCAATTTAGGGTATAAGCGAATTATCGTTTCACTGGTGATGATCGAAGAGCTAATTGATAGCTTGTGAAAACGAGATAATACGTTGCTCTCTCGTCTCTCGTATCGACCATTCGGCAATATTAATCCGAGTTCCTTCTACGTTTATAAAATAGCAAATTAGCAGAATTTTCTTTCTCCTTATCATTCTCATCCAATTATTATTTATTATCATACACGAACTGTCTTTTTTTCTTCTTTAAACATATAATAGTACGTTTGCTATTTTATATTGCTACGTTCATGCGTAAATTAGTAGAGAGAAATCACTAGAGACATTTCTGGCTGCCCGTTTGTCCCTCCAATCGCGTCTTTTGCCTCAAGCTGACAGCACGTATTCTCGCCGAGCTTTCGTTGAACGCACTGAGGTCGTGCGCCGTGAATACGTTAGGAAGTCAGGTACCTTTAGTGCTATAGGAAATAACCGACGGGAGGATACGCCCGACGCTTCCCCGAGGATGAGAACCTTCCAGAAAGAATTGACAAAACTCGTCTTGCACGCGGCGCCTGCCTCGCATCTTATATTACCTATTATTCCTAGCATGAATCATTCATGCTTTTCATATGTGCGAATAAACATTGTCAACTCTCACGCGGGTGCAGCCATCTTAATTTTCCGGACTGAGGAGAATTGAACAAACTTCCCCAGCGAACATCTTACAAAGATGTCACAAATTCTTAAACAATCTTTTTACATGTCAAAAATCAAATGTATATTTATGTGACCTTGAACCTGTGGAGTTCATCGAACAATGTAAATACATTCGAGTAAAATTCATTGAATTCATGTGAATTAAAGTTTCCGTAAATAAATTAACGTTTTTTTGAAATAACGTTCGAATCATGAATTATTTTTCTAATGTTTAATAACTCAAATATCATAAAACTCGGGTTCATAGCGAATGTGCAAAATCCCTCCACGACTTTGTCATTTGATTCGTAATGTACTTTTTCATTTAATTCTCTCGCACGAAATCTTCCGCGTTTTGTTGAAAATCTATACGGTAGATGAACGAGGACAAAAGGAAGATAAAATGGGAGGTACACGCTCTTCGTCATCGTGTCACTCTTGACTTTTCCCTTCGGTCTCCCTCGGTCCCACTCCCTGTGCGGGTCGGAAGTTTCACATTCACGATATGCTTACTGGCTGTTTGCGAGAGGGTGGCGGAAGACCTTACCTTACGCCCGGAAAGGCGGAAGATGGAATTACTGTACCTCGACGGTGCCAACACGGAATTGAAAAAAAGGCAAAGGGAAGAAAGTGCTCGTCGTGCGAATTTCACAAAAAATCATCCGCCACAATGGAGAGAACGGACGACGTCGAGCTACGACCATCATCGAGGTATATGCAGGGTGAAAACTCCTTGTACATAGCCATTCGAGGAGTTACCACATTTGTGGTTGGAGTTGAGCCAAAGATTTCTTTGCCTCCAATTCTCGTACATGCGCATATACAAAATAGCTACAGACGAGACTCTCGGGAAACAGCGAGTGGATGGAGAAAAAAGAAAAGGGAAAAAACTAAGAGACTCGTCCTTTTACAAACGGAGGAAGGAATAATACGTACATGCTCGAGTACACGAGAGAGCTTTTTCACCATCTCTTCCAATTTTGCTCACCACATGAAATTGAGAGAAGACGCATATGCATCGGCTATTCACAAAGGTCAAAAGAGGAAACGAAAGCTTTTTCAACGAAGAGTTTTCTTTTTTTGTTTTCTGGCTACGACCCGTATCTCATGTTTTTACTCGCTTTCTCAGCATGAAGACTAATGTATTTTTGCCTTAAATTTTCAGAAGCAACAAGCAAGTTCCAGCTTGGGTTAAAAAATCCCAAAAGTTTCGAAACGTTCGTCGAAAGACCTGTAATTATTATTCAACGTCGAGAGTGAGATTGACCGATGCCGAGAAAAGCTGTGAAAACGAATGTGTACTTGTGGACTAAAGTGGGTAAAATTCTTCTTCTCAGCTGCGTTGCCTAATAAAAGTCAGTTTCACCGAACGTCTCGAACGGATTCGTTTGTTGTCTTTGAAATCTCACAGAGTTCGCAGAGACCTCTTGCCCGAATTAGCTTTCACTTTACTCTCTCGTTCCGTATCCAAAATTAAAGTACCTACACCCTGATTTCTTCGAGCGACGTAGGTATGCCAGCAGCTATGCGATGTTCGAGCTCGATAGGAAATTCAACGTTCGGCCATATTGGAAGTAACTCAAGATATTCATAGGATTACTTTATCACAGTACGAAAAAAGCGAACCTCTAAAACATAAATTCGATACGAAACGCGTGAATCAGACATTGCTGACCTTTTGAGCGATGGGAATACGGTTATTTCCTTCGTTCTACGTATATTTTCGGTAGTTTCTATGGTTTGTATTGTTCATACAACATTCACAATCCTCGTGGGCCGTCTGTTCGGCCTACCGAACATAAAATTCTCTTCGCCGAAACGTGGAGAGCGTAGCGCGAACTGCACGCTCTTAAAATTAATAATAAAAGCATGATTAATTTTTACCTCGAGCCCACCCGCCATGCTATGAAACAAAAGCTCTCTGCTTTTAACATCGCGAAATTCACGCCTCGCGAAATTTTCTCGCTCTCAGTCGTTGCTGCCTATCAGCAAAAAAAAGGCACGGATTCGGGGAACTTATCGATAGCAATATTATGACTTCGATATCGTACGGACATGCTTGGATGACGCATAGACAATTAGCAAAACATTTGCTATTAATGCGCGTACTTAAAATGTTTTCGCTATCGCTACTTTTAATTATTCGACGCGAACGTATTTATTTCAAATTTAGACTTGGTGATGTATCGCAATCTTATTCAAATTAGTTCTGGTGGTTGGTAACAAGTAGCAACAAACACAGAGAAACAACGAATTATAGAGAGTGACCTTTGTCTTTTCATTATCTCGGACAAATTACCCTTGTTGAAAAATGCGCACCCATTGACGCGTAACACGGGGTATGTCGCGTTACGTATAATTAACTATCGTAAAATAGTTGTAGAAACAATGCAACCCGATGCATCCGATCCCTGAAGACATGCATGTCGAGCAGTCAGGCTAAAGAAGACATATTCGTTGTAAGATCAACATCGACGTACTATAAGACTGTTTTGTCAATACGTTATGTTTCATAACACGTGAAATTGCGCGTGAACAACATTGACATATTTTTCATTTTTTTTTTCTTCTCGAAGTATTTTGTCCATTGTTGAAAGCATCGTACATCACGATAACAGAGTTGTTTTCTCTTCCGCGAGATCTGTCGCAGTTGAATAAAAAATGAAGATAATTACCGACCGCAAGAGTCACATCGCCCTACTCTACGACAGCTTGTGGAAGAATAACTATAATCGACCATCGCTATTCGTATAAAAGCTGAAGCCGCATCACTAACGTAGACAGTTCATTTCTAGTTGGACTGGAGGATCGTAAGAAATATTTTCGTTCTCTCGTACGTATCGCTTAATATAAAATGCGCGCGGAAATCTTGCCACACGGATAATTATTCGAACAATCATTTTATAATGTATTCTTATTTAATCGACTCGAAATCCACTCGGTTTCAAGGCTTTCCTTCCTATAAAATAGCTTGCTCTTTAGTGTTTTTTATAGTCTTTTTTTTATGACGGTTTCTCGTATTTGTATACTTGATTATGTTTCAGTGAAATTCTACGAGGCAATTATGAAAGTGTTCCTAGGATCACTGGTTCTGGTGACCTTGATTGGTTTCGGGGTTACAGTTGATCAAGAATGGTGGCAAGCGATGTCGCTCTATCAGATTTATCCAAGGAGTTACAAGGATAGTGACGGTGATGGCATTGGTGATCTCCTAGGTAGGTGATAAAAATGTATATGTGTGTATGGACGCGTGCTACGAACTGTACAAAATTTCTCATTGATTCAACGTAATTACATTCAACAGTGCAATTTTCGTTAAATTTGTGGAATTAAATAATTCAGTCCTGTCGACTAACAAATTACTTCCGTAATTTCTTGACTCGAAACATACGAGAGGGAGGCAAGTTTGCACAGAATGGCCACGTCGATTGTAGCATTGTGTTCGAGACTAACTAATTATTTCCGGTCGATAGGAGAGATCGGATAAACTCGCGTCCGAGCTGTCATAACCGCGCTCGCGTATATTTTTTTATGTTTTGTTGAAGTTACGATTACGCTTTTCGCGGAAATCTCGTGGCGATCTTAATCATGCATCGTTCCCAGTATAAAGGGGTCATCCGTCGGGGAAACACCGACTTTGCGAAATCGTCGGACCTTGAAGCGCGCGCACACTCATGCGTAATCGCTCGATCACTGAAGGCGAGAAGAGCTCGTGCGAGCGGTAAATGCGTTGAACTTATCGAACGAAGCATAATCGATAATGCATACATAAATTTGAATTTCCATCGATTTTACATATACGTACATACATGAGTAACCCGAAATACTGTCGTAATGGCATTTATGGACACTAGGTATTACCGACAAGCTGGATCATCTCAAAGATGCCAATGTCGATGCGTTTTGGCTATCACCATTCTATCCCAGTCCCATGGTGGATTTTGGCTACGATATTTCAAATTTCGTCGATGTCGATCCGATTTTTGGTAGTCTCAGTGACTTCGATAAGCTCGTAGCGAAAGCTCACAGTATGGACATTAAGGTTGTCGTCGATTTCGTCCCAAATCATAGTTCCGACAAGCATGATTGGTTCCAGAAGAGCGTTAAGAACATAAAACCGTACAGTGACTATTACATCTGGAAAGAAGGATCTCTTCACGCAAACGGAACAAGGAGTCCACCCAACAACTGGGTACGCCAATTTTCAACCCAACCAATCATCCACGATCATGAAATTTAGATCGATTGATCAAATTAACATTCACAAGAACATTGAAAAGTTTACCAAAATAACATTTGTTTCCGAACGCATTTTCTAACTACTTTTTCATTTTTCTTCAATAATCACATCGTCTGTTTTATTTCTATCTTGTTTCCGGTAACAAAAATATCGCAAATGTAGGACGTGTATGGGTATAATAACATTATTGTGTTCCTCGATTTTATTACAGATCAGTGTGTTCGGTGGTTCAGCCTGGGAGTGGAACGACGAAAGGCAGGCTTATTACTTTCATCAATTTGCTCCACAGCAGCCTGATCTAAACTACTACAATGCCGATCTCGTGGAGGAAATGAAGGTAGATAGACGAGGGAAAGAACATTTTTCCATTCACTCCCTTAATCCGGACGACCATTATTCAAACCAGCTGCTATTCTCTCGCACAAAGCCCGTAACCCTGCATTTTCACGATCGAACATGCCGGTTAATATATATATATATATATTTATATGCACGTTGCTTATAATACAGAACGTCCTGAGATTCTGGATGAACAAAGGCGTCGATGGCTTCAGGGTGGATGCCATGCCTCACCTCTGCGAGGACCAAAGATTCTTGGATGAACCACTTAGTGGATTGACCAATGATTCGACCAATTTCAACTACCTTGAACATATATACGTCAAGGATCAACCGAAATCTTATGAGATCGTTACGGGATGGCGTAAGGTTCTCGACGAGTACAAGGACAAGGATGGCCAACCCAGGGTTATGATGATCGAGGCTTACACAGATGTCAACAATACAATGAAGTTTTATACAGCTGGGGCAGATTTTCCTTTTAACTTCTGGTTCATAACGAATGTCAATGAGAACTCGATCGCGGTGGACTTCAAAAACGTTGCGGACAGCTGGATGTCCGATATGCCAACTGGTGCTATAGCCAACTGGGTGGTAAGTGAGAAAATAAAATGGATTCTGAAAATCGATACAATATTGTTCTCGGTTTATACGCCTAAAGTATCCTCGATTTATGGCTTGGAAAAAGGTATGCGGGTCGCAATAGTCTCTCGATCAATGACAATCGATGCTGGATACGTTATCTTTGATCTCTCATCGTTTCGTTCGAAGAAATATATTTCTCGTTTCATTACTCCGCCCGAGCGATTGTCTGTGGAAGAGAGCGTGCTGAGATTGCCGAAAAGCCTCGCTGATATGGCGAACGCTTAATCTTCGTGATATTCTCTCGTAGGCCGGTAATCACGACAACAAGAGATTGGCGTCGCGTTACGGTTTCCAACGTGCTCAGGCAATCACGGCTATGACTCTATTGCTACCAGGTGTCGGAGTGACTTATTATGGCGATGAGATTGCAATGGAGGATACCTGGCTATCTTGGGAAGATACCATTGACCCTCAAGGATGTGGGGCCGGAAAAGAATATTATGAGACCCAATCGAGAGATCCCGAAAGAACACCTTTCCAGTGGAACAACTCCACTTCGAGCGGTAAATTCAAAGAAAATAATTTAGTAGAGAAATAATTATCAACCATTACAAATAAATAAGAATATTAACTTGAAGTAGACTAGTGATCGTTATCACTAACAACAAAAGACGTAGAGTAATGTATCAATTAAAAATTTTAAAACAGGATTTTCTACGAGTTCGAATACTTGGTTGCCTGTGAACTCGAACTACAAGACCCTGAATCTTCATGCCCAAAAAGTCGCTAGTGACTCGTTCTTCAAACTGTATCAAGATATCTCGGCATTGAGAAGGTGGCCGGCTGTTCGTGTAGGCAATCTGACAACGCGACTTATATACGACAACGTCTTTGCATTCTCAAGGTAACATATATATAGTTTGTACGATTTATTTGCAATACCTCATAACGTTTCTGATAATTGAATTTCAGATGAAGATCGTTAGCGATCAAACCATTTAAAATACTTTTCTAGAAAAACGATAATTTGAGAAACATTATTACTTTTGATAAAAGAATAACTTCTCCACTCGATAGAAATTGGCATGCCCATACTTCACAGAAATTATGCGCAATTGTTTTTTTGTAATCACCATTATTATGGACGGTTTCTCAATAGAATTCTTTCCTTTCGTGACTTGAATGATCAGAAACAAAAACAAACATTTCCGTATTTCAGGGAAGCACCAGGTGAGAGGTCGGTCTATGTCGTCACGAACTTCAATCAACGTGGACAATTCATTGATCTTTCATCATTCAACAATGTGCCTGCCAAGCTCGAAGTTTACCGTGCTGGAGTCGGCTCGGTTATTCTTCCGGGGTAAAGAATCTTTCATTTTTCTTTAAGAGCTAGCTATATCGTCGATAATAAGTTACAGAATTTAATTTTTCGTCACATCTTCTTGATATTTTGGCGAAGCGTAAACTCAACTTACGATGATACTTTTGCTCCCGATAAAATGCTTCATTCATTTAATCGAACATTTTGTTGTTAACAGTCATAATGTGAACGCTTCTGCCGTCCCAGTACCTGGAAATAGTGTCGCAATTTACGTCGCTTCGAGCACTACGTAAACACTTGAATGACGAAAGACAATGTTCGCCACTATGTCAGTAATTTTCAACTACACTCTACACGTTTTAATGGTAGGTATGACTCAGCCTCTGATAACGATCCCCACGATACAGATAGATGTTCTTATGCTACGATGTAAAATTCCGTGCGAGCTGTATCATTGTCTTGAATAGTTGGTCGCTATTCTTACAGGCTATGAATGAATTTTCACCGTCTTCGTTTCCTCTCATTGGATAAGCTTATGAGATACCAATGAATAAATTACTGAAAGCATTTTATAAATTATGTGTGTTAAACGAAATATGTATTAAACTATGATGTTAAACAAAATGTATTGATATAAAAATTACCTCCTCGTACTGTTTCGATTATATTTTCCAATATGCGACGTCGCCCATTATCATTTTCGTAGGAAATACATTTCACTCAATCCAAATCAATATCTTTTCGATTGTTATCACCGTTTCGAATCAAATAAATATTGCACGTAAGTGCATTGTTCATCTTGCTATCAGTACCCTTTCCTATCTCTAAGTCAGTTTTATAAAGTTTAACAAATCTTTCGAAAAAAATAATTAACATTCATACGAATAAAAATAATTTTCGCAACATACAAATTTAGCGACAGCCAGGATGATAGCATTATACACCAGGCTAAAACGAAACTTAAAAACTTTACTGTAATTCGAAAAAGATTTCATGATGTTAGTAAATTTCAACCGTCAATCAAATATCACGTTCTTTTTTAACGCATGAAATTTTTCGTGTTAGTGGCGGAAGTTTTATAGAGGGATGTGAGCAAGATCATGGATGAATCCCCGATACGAATTAACGCTCCTATAAACAATGGTAGAGCACAATGACCGAAACAATGGAAACCGTAAACCATATGGTTTTTGGGTCGGCAAACAATGGAACAGTAAACCACATGGTTTTTGGGTCGGCAAATTTTTTTCCACGTATCCAGACTACTGAGATCAATAAGACGGTAAGACGAGCGTTGTTCCTATCGATTTTCGAGCTGCAATCAGCGTTGCTCTACCAACTATCCGATTCTTTTGCGTTATCAACAGCTTATCGGTAGTATATCCGTGCCAAAGCGATCCTTTATATAAAGGCACGTCGTGCACGACGAGGCTGCAGTAATTCGAAATTTGTGCACGATGGTGTCGCGTCTCTGTCGTTGCGCAGCTTTGCTGCTTCTCGTTCTCAGTACCGCATCCGCTTTTGAAAATGAGAACAAAGGATGGTGGAAGAACGCACCGTTTTACCAAATCTACCCTCGTAGTTTCAAGGATAGCAATGGAGATGGAATAGGAGACTTAAAAGGTAAGTGGGTGCTTAATCCTAAGGTAATCTCGACGATACGCCTTTTAAACATCGAAGATTTCACACATTTCAATTTATCCTACGATGCAACGTAATTAATCAATTCATTGACTGCGAGTTATCGTACGAACATCCATTAATTAACATTTGCCTCTCTTCATCGACACGATGTGCCGAATGGAACCAAAATAGAGAATCGAAATAATTGTTTACACTGCGTTTGATATGTTATACCTAATGAATTAAAGGTCAAACATTAAACTTATCTAATTCTATTTTATTACTGAATCATTTATACGGTTTTATAAATAAAGCTTTTGTAAATAAGGTATCATCGAGAAGCTCGACCACTTCGTCGACGCTGGAATCGGTGCAATATGGCTCTCTCCCATCTATGCTAGTCCCATGGCCGATTTCGGATACGATATATCGAATTTTGTGGACATCCAACCAGAGTATGGAAACATGGCAGACTTTGAAGAACTAACCGCAAAGGCGAAGTCGAAAGGTTTAAAAGTGATTCTGGATCTCGTACCAAATCACTCGTCCGACGAGCATGAGTGGTTCAAAAAGAGTGTGGCCAAGGATACGCAGTATAGAGACTTTTACATCTGGAAGCCATGCCCGAACGAAACCCTTCCAAATAATTGGTTGAGTGTATTCGGTGGACCGGCTTGGACTTATTCCTCGGAGCGAAAAGAATGCTATTTACATCAATTCCATAAAAAACAACCGGATCTAAACTACCGCAATCCACAAGTCAGGGCAGCTATGATGGTAGGTAGTCTTGTATATGTGTATGGGTGCGTCTGTGTATGTATATATAAATCCGATTGACGTGGGCGACGAACGTTAAGCAAAATGAAAAGTAACACAAGTGTTTAGAATGAGTTGTCATCTGAATTTCTATCACAACAGATAGTGCAATTAAGATAAGATTACATTTTTATTGATTGGGCATCGCCAAAAATATGTCTCATATGTCGCGTCGCAACGCGATATCGCAGCTGAACGTTTTTTCGCGCTTCCGTTGCCCAAACACTCGAGAAATTTCTACGATAAGGTCGATGAAGGATAACCACCTTCGATCGATATACGATTTATAAAAAAAAGTATATACGAAGTCTTAACTAATCGATTGAAAATGATAATTAGCTATTACATATGGTTCTTTCCAAATGGTATCACGAACATTCAATTGAGAGTTCATGTTCGCGATTGAAGCATGGTCAAGTGACTTTCATTGGTCGCTATTCTTTTTTTTACAGCAAGTAATAACGTTCTGGGTACAGAAAGGTGTGAATGGCTTTCGAGTTGATGCCGTGCCGCATCTCTTCGAAAACGCTACATTTCTTGATGAACCAGTGATCAATAAAACATCTAGTCCATCACAACACTCGGATCTTGACCATATATACACCAAGGATCAGCCAGAAACCTACGACCTGGTGAAATTATGGCGGCAACTTCTTGACGTGCTTTCCGCGATAGTGCCCGATGAGCTGGTTTGTATTCTTCAATATACAACGCATGATTGCATAATAATATTAACAATATTAGAGGAAATCCGTTAATAAGAATTCGGTATGCGAATCATTTATCTCTTTCGGGTGCGTATTTTCCATCAGATAATGATGACCGAGGCCTATACGAGTCTTGCGAAGACCGTTGAATTCTACGACGCGGGAGCACATGTGCCATTCAATTTCAAATTCATCACCGACGTTAACAATACCTCACCACCATCTGACTTCAAGAGAGTGATAGACACATGGACGGAAGAGGCTAACAAGAGGAACGGCATATCCAACTGGGTGGTATGATCAATGATCGATATTTTCATTAAAATTTGGCCTGCTATATGTATTCGTTTAATGGAATGATCTCATATACTTGTACTTTTGGTATACCAACAAAATGGGAATTAAAATGCAACTGTTGGTTCTTTCGCGCAGATGGGAAATCATGATAATAAGAGAACCGAGACAAGATATCCAGGCAGAAGTGATCAGATGACGATGCTAGCGATGATTTTACCCGGTGTCTCAGTGACTTATTACGGCGAGGAAATTGGTATGGTCGATAATATCAATATTACGTGGACAGAAACACAGGACCCACAGGGTTGTCAGGCTGGCCAGGAACACTTCAAGGAACTATCTCGCGATCCGTGCCGAACTCCGTTCCAGTGGGATAACTCCTCAAACGCTGGTAATTTTCTTGTTTTTTGTTTCCGTTAATTTTTACAGCTGTATTCAATAACATATATTAAAAAGTTTTATGTAAAGAAAGATAATACGTACGAAGAAATACTAATATTTGTTTTTCCGGAATCAAGGTTTTAGTGCATTCACAAATGCTACTAACTCGAAAACTTGGTTACCGATACCCTCAAATTATAAGGAGCTGAACCTCGTAGCACAAAAGGAAAGCGAGGTTTCCTACTTCAAGTTATTTAAAAAACTTACCACTCTGAAGAAAAATTCATCCACCATATCGACAGGAACGCTCGATACGTCCGTCTTGAACAATGATCAAGTTTTGGTTATTGCGCGAAATAACGTACAGGATAATTCATCGGTGGAAACATTGCTGCTCGTGATGAACTTCAACCCAAAGGCAAACGTTACCGTCAATTTGATCAATCAAATTCCAGCCTATAGAGAAACTAACGGAACTATCGAGATCACTTCATTGAACTCTAACCATCGCCCAGGGTACATTACAAGCTTCGATTATTAAAATTATATTATTCCCCTCGTTTCCAATATTTCAGTAAAAGGTATTTGATTTTTCAGAGCATCCGTCAATCTGACAAGATTGCATCTGGATCCGCACAGTGCCGTCGTCGTTGTGGCTATGGACGTTCGAGCTGAGGGCCGCAACGGTGGCAACGCGTTGCAGAGTAATTCTTTCATCACGGCCACTGCCATATTGGTCGTCAATTTATTCATTACCTTAAGATAGTTTATCTTACAGATAAATTAAATAAATACTTAATAAATTCTTCGTACATGGAGTAATAACGAGTATATATTTTATTGTTAGTATATCGGAATCGGGACAACTCAACTACTCGTACTTTTATTTTCCTCACTAGGTAATACGAGTATACTTGTGTACGGGCGATTGCAATTGCAATTGCATGTCTGCGTGTATGTTTTCATATGTATATGTCAATATAAATGCAAGCATCGTCGTCATGAAGCTTCGATTCTATCCGGGACGCGGATGATCGACTTTCAGGCATATGGCACTATCGACGATTCTTCGACGATATCCCTGGCGTTGCTGATCTCGTTTCATTCGATTTTTCTATGACGCACGCGTCCTCTCCTTTCCGAAAGTGACCTCGTGCACCAACCATTCTTATGCCCGCCCGATATTAATATTAATGCCCCGAAATATAAAGAACAGCAAAGGTGGATAATTGCACTGAATTACATTCCTATTAAAATACGCTTGACTTTAATTAAATGAAATTTCCTAGAATGGCTATTGGACAATTTTAATCTCTCTCTCTCCATTAATCAAAATTTGAAAAAGAAATGAAAAATCGATTCAATTTTAAATGGAAGACGCTGTGCGTACTCCAAGGGTAAAAAACGAAGCGAGTACTCCGTATTATCGTCGCGCAATTAATAAAATCCGTATACACAATTGTCCGATTAAAATTGTTTAAACCTTAGATGTAAATGAAGCTCTTCTGTCGTTGGTCGGAAAACATTGATTCGTACAATGAGTATGCGAGAGCTCGTTTGGCTACAATGAGAGACGCGCAATTAGCGAGTGAGAACAAAGTATATGCAAGGCGTAATGAGGAGATCGGAGAAACGCGCTACATGCGTGGCAAAGGACGGCTCGAGAGAAATAGATCATCGTTTCAAGCCTCGGTGGATGCTGCGTGAGTATACGTATAACAGGGATGAGACAAGTAATCATGGTATATCGAAATAGCATGTACTTCGCATCACGAACGTATATAGGACTCTGTTATCTTCCTCGTGATAATGTTTCTTCGCATATATCTTGTAAAATTATTCAAACTAATTTGACGTACAAGATCGACCCGAGATGGAACACTTCATTGTCAACAGAATTTTTCATGGTATCAATCTATTGAAGAATTCATAAATACCGAAGTCAAGAAAAATATCGGTTCAATTACTTAGTAAGATGATTTGAAAGCATTTCACGAATACTTGAAAAACTTAATTACTTTCGAAGTGGTTGAATTGAAAAGCCTAAAATCATTCGCTAAAAATAGCTGCAGTCACAAATTGAAAGAGTTTCAATTATCTCTGCGGTGCAGATGAACAAGTCTACAGCCAAGTTTTAATTCTGGGTCAACGACTTGTGTGGAGTATCGAACGATGTGTTCGTACATATGTATGATATCTTGGTTAAAAGTAGGAGTTCTTTCGTGATATATTAATGGGATTATCGACGTGCACTACGTTACACATCGCGCATTAATTAGTCTCGCGTTCAAAAGGCCCGAGTACCGAGTCAAGACACACTACGGCCTCTCTGGTACTTTTATTCTCTTTCTCCATTTTTTTTTCATCGACACGAGAACACTTATTCTCAGCGTCTACCTAACTACCTACATCCAATTTTATTTCCTTCTCGTATTTGCGATACGTGAAAATAACGTGGAAAAATATTGTTCCGGTGGAGAAAAGGCGTAGTAAACGAATGAATATACCGTTCGCTATACTTAGCGAACGGTAAGAGGTTTTGTTGTTATTATTTCTAGGTCAACAGATCGCTCAAAATTGGACCCGATGATTGGTAAGATGATAACTAATCGTGATATAACGAATTGGGTTCGTAGTCCAATTGACGATGAAGATGAAGACGTCATATAAAATGATTACGTCGCGTTGATGGAAAGATGTCTTTTACTACGTCCGTATCGATCAATGTTACGAATGTTCGATTACATCGGGAATTCAATTTCATTTTTCTCGCAATATATACACTTCTTTAATATTCATTTATTGGCTGGATAATATTGAATAATTTCTCAAATATCATAAATTACGATAGTCAATAATAAGCTACGATCAATAATTTCAAGATAAGAAATCGTACGTTCTAAGCAATCTTGTCTTCTTCTGAAGACAAAAGAGGGTTGTAAACGGAAGTAACAATATTCGCTGTCGAAAAGTAAATTATTTCTCAATGTCAGGCGGGAATCTAAAAAATATACGAAAAATAAAACTAGTACGTTTAAGAAGACAGGAACAGAAAAAATTGTTGTATACAACTTTTATTCCAACTAATAATGAGAAATCATAAGCCTTCGCTTAAGTTTAATAAGAGAGCGTTGTTCCTGCGTACAAAGAGATTAAGCAAATGGAAAAAGCCTCTGGGGTGTTTAGAAGGAGCTTTGGTGGATGCTGAAGGAAACGTCTCTCTAGTCGTACGGCTGGTTCTCTAGCAGTCACGATGCATGTATAGAAGCGGAAACAATCGCTTACTGTACGCGTGGAGGATAAGAAAGTTTGCTAACTCACTTCACGGAGAGAGTCTCTTTCTCTGTATACTCGCACTATGAGCTAGACTGTGGCTAGTACTGTGTATGCACTGGCTTTCGGCGCCAAGTTTCTTGTGCACAGAAACATTTTGCATATCCGGATTAGCTATGAGCTGTTTCGGCGTGCGAAGCTATAATGTTACAAAAGCCGAATGGAGAAACGCCGAGAGAATATGAGCTCGGCAAAAGAGCAATAGAAGTGTACAAAACAGGACAATAAACGACGAAGCCTTTTCCATTTACCATACACGCGAAATTTCCAAAGCACCCACGTGTCCTAACCAGAGCACTTCCAAGCAACATTTGTATCAATCAAAATCTAAACGAAACGCAAATGAAAAAAGAGTCGAAGTTTGAAAAAGATAAATTGTTCAAGCTCGTATTTCGGGAATTACAAAGAAAATGACTTTTTCATTTCCATTATAATAATCCCATAGTCGATAGGGACTTCAAAATAAATTATCCTCTTTTACGAGGCCGGGACGTAGCGAGAGGAAAAGGATGTCGCACAAATTCAATCACGAGCCTCGGATTATCGGAATCTTCTCCTATCAACGAAGATTAAGTGAGAGCGAAAGAGGAAACTCGTGAATACGTACAAAACGAAACGGATGATCGAGATAATCCGAGTTTTTCGAAAAACATCGCAACACGATCCGATGGTCCATCGTCGTTTATTTCTTTCTCCTCGACAATTATATCAAGAGAATCTCCGGGTTTTTTTCAATCCGGTCAAACGTGTACGAATTCATTTTCGTGAGTACCTCGTTGATGATGACCAACCGAGTAAATTGTACTTCCGTGTATTTCGTGTGTACGCGAGAGCTTCTTTGGTCACGCGACAGCTATTCGTTTTCTCTTCTTACCGTGCCCGTGTCGCTCGTGCCCCAATTTCGTGGTTCTCCCACGAGTGATCGAGCCTGATGCACCGCACGAGTATTAACACAAACGAGATAAGTGCACGCTCTGCCATGGCATATGTACGTTAACTGTGCAGTAACGATACTTCAATGCCGTAACTTGCAACATCCTTCGGGTTACTTCATAATGATGCTCTTCACAAATATATATATATATATATATAATAAATATATATAAAATGATACTCTTCACACACACACACACGCATATATATACACGCGCACACACGCACGATATATATATATACATATATTGAGCATTATTGATATATCATACATGAACTCATGTCGCATGTGCATTCGCAGAACAAGCAAAAATTTCTCGCGTGCCAGCTTTCCATGATCTCTTCACCGCAGTGAACGTGAACTACACACGCGTATATATCGTATCGACACACGCGATAACTCAAACGCCCGCGTCACACCGGCCGTTTGGGATCGATTCAAGAGAGATTTTGAATTGTAAAAGAACGACGGTAAACACGGATACGTTTACAACGTCAAAGTGCGTCATTAAAATGCATCGAAAAGCTTTGATACGTATCCGTGTTTTATGCTAATTTGTAACTGTTTATGAGAGATAACTGTTTATTTATCAAATTATAATAAAAGTGTGAAAGGAAGATCGTTGCGACTATTGATTTCGATAAAACGTCGAGGTAAGGTAACAGCCCTCCATTAGAGAAAGTATCCAAGTGTCGCATATACATAACTAACTTCATCAATTATATGCGGCAGCGTTGGTTTCGTTGGTGCGATTATCATGAATTAGAGATACTAAAAAGTATCGAACTTTCGAGCAGACAGAGGTGAAACACCTCAATGGTGATTATTCATTCGGTGATTGTTGAACAGATGTTTGTATGGAATACGTATTAAAAGAAGTGTTTGTGGCAATAACAGATTGACGGATAGGTTTACTGATCGAGATCTACCATCGGTGGTAAGTAGGTCACCGTTACATTGGTATATATACCCACCTCCTCCCCCCCCCCACCCCCCCACCCCTGCGTCTACGACATTGATAATACGCGAGGCGGCTGTAATACGTAGGATAATATAGTCGGGGGGTGTCACGTCGTACAATCGTGCATCACAAATCATTCTTTTTACGTATATTTTTCCCCTATATAAAAACTCGAAGATTAGATCTGACAAATGCCATATAGAACCAGTCTCGTGGAAAGTTTCGAGCATTAAACAATAATGGAAAAAGAAGAGAGAGAAAGGAATTCGTAGGAGGTATGAAATAATGAAGATTTTATTTTGACTAGTTTGAATTTTAATTCGAAGCAACATTTTGATTTAATAGAAGAAAAAGAGAAAAACAATAAATAAAAGATTTGCCATGAATTTATCGATAGAAACGATCTAATTAGGCTTTCACAATTTTAATTCGTTTCAGTTATTCGAAGTCGCGATGTTATCTTAATAATGGAGGAGACAAGCGTGTTTAACTCACCAATAACGTAACTGTATCCATCAAGGGTGAGTACGCACTTTCGAGTTGCCGGCGAACCAACGAGGTTCGGTAATACGTGCCTGCGTGAAATCCTCTTACCAGAGGCATAAGAAGCTACCGGAGTCGCTGCGCCAGCGCCCGCTCCCGGATCCGAGTGGCACTTGTGAACCGGGTCTTTGTTTTGTCTAGACATCTTCACCTGCTCTTCGTTGCCCGATCGTTTTTTTTTTCTATTTCTTCTTCCTCCTTCCACTATTCTTGTCTCTCACGATGAAATATATTTTCTTGCACGTTCAAAGCTCTCTTATCGTTGATAATTCGTTCTCGACTGACCGCCCCGAGATTTTCGTGGCGATCCAGGACGGCGTTGACCGAACACCGAATCTTCGAGGAACCACTTCCGTTTCCCTCGATATCGCGCCACAACGCGATCTAAATTGTCCGAGACGTCCATTATCGATAATTTTATCACGTACGATCGTTCTCACTTCTTTTACGTTTTATCCTTCTTCCCTTTCTTCCTTTCTCATTCGTGCTCGGCTTCGTCCTCGCCCGAGGATTATACGAAAACTTTCGTTTACCGGAACGTCTGCGGTTACGGAGAAGTAAATTACCTCTCGTTCCCTCTTTTTCTCTATCGTATCGTAAAGGTCAGAAAGTTTTTTGTTTTTATTTTTCCTCCCCCGTTGCTTTTCCTCTTTTCTCCGACCGATAAACGTGCGCTACACGCGAAATTTCGTTGATACACAAGCGTTGTATACGACGCTTGGGGATTCTCGGTGTGCGATGTATTTTATAGTACGATGCGGAAGTGCCCGAGTGCTCTGTCTGCAGAAACCGCGGTCGGACACACTGCGGTACCTCCGGTCAGACGCGTACGATATACAACACAGTACGAAGTTCACCGAATGTCAGCCAGCCACCAGCGATCTGTTTATTTTACATATTTCACAAACTTTCTCCATGGCGCAGACGCACATTTTATGACAAATCTCGTCGCAACGTTTACTCGTGATGAGATTTGTGAAATTTGCGTGCTATTGATGTCCCTCGCACCACAAGCTTTGATTCGTATTATTCTCGCGGTCGGTGCATACGTGCCAAAAAAAGCTACGAGGATCGAGCAAGTTTGTCGGAGAAATACGCGTTTTCAATTCAAATTTGATTTACGATTCGATGAGCTTACGCCCTTTCCATCCCGTTTTCTCTCCCTTTCTCTGTCTGTCCGTCTTTCCATTTCTACCTATCGCACACATGGGTATTGCGTTAGACGGGAACAATCGACAATCCGATTACGTATACGTTACCGACGATCTATCGTCAAATTCGACTCGACTAAACCACCGCCTACGTTCCACCCGACAAAAATTAATTTTTATATTCTTTTTAACAGCGGTGAATCGGAGATTCGACGTTTTACCTCTGTTTGTCGATCAATGATCGTTCTTTGTCTCACGAAATTATAATTATCTTTACGTAGACGATCTTCACCGTGACGTACACGATCAGGGTAAGTACGAGACATACGAGAAATGCCTCTAATTGATTCATACGAGAGCGAGATGGTGGGGGGTGGTTCGTGAAATTTTTCGTTACTTTTTATACCTGCGTATGTAGGTAATAAATATATATATATATTAGGGGGTGGCTCCCCGAGAAGACGTTACCACACGATTTGACCCCTCGATACGTCGAGGAGACCAGGGCTGTTCGTCGATCTGAAATTACGGAGGGTGAATCTTCTCGCCTCTATCTAAATCGTCCCGAGTCGAATGGTGTGCGTACGTTGAACGAGGTGAAATACACTGGTGATCTCGCCTCTGACCATCGCTGTCGAAGGGAGAGACCGAGCTTAAGTTTTATATATATGCATCTATATAAATATATCTATCTTCTATATATATATATCTTCTATACATACCATATATATATATATATATATATATATATATATATATGGTATGTATAGAAGAAGATATCGCTCCTTGAGTTACCCCGTGGTTCTCTGCACCGAGGGAGCCAATAAACGGTTCTCAAACTATCCGTCTTTCTTCCTCCCTCTCCCTATCTTTCGATCTTTCTCACACTTTCCCTCTGTCCCTTTCTCTCTCTCTCTCTCTCTCTCTCTCTCTCTCTCTCTCTCTCTCTCTCTCTCTCTCTCTCTCTCTCCCCCTCCCTCCCCCCCCCTCTCCCGCCCACAACTCTCACCCGCTCTCAACCAGAGTAATAATTCTCCAGTACGGCCGTTCTCGTACCTCTCTCGCAACTTTTTTTTTCCTCTTTCTCCCGACCACTTCCGGTAATGCGATCCTGGATGAATTCCGGTACAGCACTGTTTCACATCGGTTAAGCTGGCCTCGTTCTTAAACGCTGCTCAGCTTGTTTTCCTCGCTATTACTTTTTTTTTGTATATCGCAAATTATGATTTAAGAAGCTCCGATTACCAGAGGAAGACCATGTAATTTTTATATTCGATCGGTTTCTGTTAATATATGTCAGATATATATTTGTCTTTCTCGCGATAAAAAATTTGAGACCGAGTTACGCGATCGCGCGACGAAGCCGACTCGTCGTTCTCTACGAAATCGCGAGGCTGGCCATTGCGCGACCAGAAAATCCCGACGACGAGTCCGAAACCGTAAGTCCTTCGCACCCACGTGTATATTTATGTGTGTAATAAAGTATACAAATATGTATGACGATATGAATTGGTATAAACTTGTATCACCGGCATCTGCTTCGGAGTCAAGGTTGTGCGAGTCCTTTCTCCTCAGTTTTTCACTATTTTTGTTCAATTTTTTTCCCCCCACTTCGTTCCCTCCCACACTCTCTATCCCTCTCTTCCACATACACAGGAATTCGATAGCACGCGATCCCGCACGCACTTCGAGGTTTGTTCGACGATAATCCAGACGTGGATCGCCACGAGAACGAGTTTTTCCTCTTCTCGAATTCTCCTCGCGTATCGCTCGTAAATTAGTCCACTGATAAAATGATATGTATATATGTTTAATTGACAATATATATGTATATATATTTACGTATATATAAATATATATATACACATATAGTTACATATGTGTGTGTGTGCGTGTGTGTATCGATCTTTTTTTACGAAACTCTTCGAACGTTTGACCGACATAAACCGATGTTTTTCTTTTTGTTAAAGTTGCCGATAAATTATTCACCGAAAAAAATTATCATAGTTCATTCATCAATTATAATTTTAGCCTCGCTCGTTATCATCTTGTCATTAAACTTAATGTATGCCATTTTTATTCATTGCACGTCACGTTAAAGGCCATTTTCTCTATTATCCTCCATTTGTTCATCTTTTTCGCGTATATATATATATATATGTCAATGAATTATATATCACAGTAATAGCCAGATTACGTATGACTGCAGAAAGACAGGCTGGATAAACGTCCGAAGATGGAACTCGAACGAATGACA
>JAPYZT010000937.1:0-28007 GCA_030522965.1 Tryphoninae sp. A BG-2022a
GCGATAATGGTTTGCCAATCGAGGACTAAATGTTGGCGAGATGTTCGAAGATTCAGTAGTTAATTTTTCGCAGAATACGTTGCCGAAAGCAATCCAGAATATTTTATTCGGACTGTAATCAAGTCCGGGTAACCTTTTTTCCGGTAATTTGCCTTGCATCGAGTGGATGTAAGCGTGATAAGCTGTCTTCACACCTCCATTATCCGCGATATTATTATAAAGAGACAATGATGCGCTCACCTGTAGAGAAACGATCGCAGCTTTATTTTATGCAGTAATTATCAAAATTTGTATTTTTTATGTGTCATATCGTAGCAAGGGATTCTCGAATATTTCAATAAATAATTGGAACACATAAAAAAAATATGTCTACAAGAATGACAAATTAAAATTTAATATTCCTCAACAAATTTTGTATGGCGGATCAACCATGCTGGTTATTAACATTTGGGAGTAAAAGATACTTTTTCATTTTTACGTAACAAGGTTTTTTCCATCTTTGTCCATTATAAATTGTAGAAAGAGACAAACTATTAAATGAAAATAGTTACCTTATTTTCTGTGTAATTTTCATACTGCTCGAGGAAACATTTTCCTCGAGCTTGAAAGGCGTCACGGGTAACTGGTGTCCACCAGAAATCTATATTCCCATTTTTATCGTAATAACTGCCCACCTTGTCGAACAGGTAAGTTATTTCAAGGGCGATTATCGATCCAATTGTCGCGAAGTTCATGTAACTAGGTCATCCAGGATGAAAAAAAGCGCCCTGTAGATTGCTGACCGGGACGACTGCATTGGAGAGGGAGGCAGAAGCGTTATTCCCGGTATTTACTTTCCATATTCAAAATGACTCGTTGGTTAAAACCGAGAAAATAGAGATTTTAAAAAAAAATACAAACGTTACAAGCAAACTCACAAATACTGTTGAGACTACGAAGGCTCGTTACTCCAGAGTTCAGTAAAACCCGCGCAATTTTCTTCCAATCGGTCTTATTAACAGGCTTTCGAAAGCTGCGAACTTGATGTTCGTAATTAAATTTAAATACACGCAAATAATTTACAAAAAATCTATTCTCGAACAATTCAAGATCTCGATAATAATCTTCGAGTTTGTCATTGTCCAAGATATCCTTGGGAGCACTAACGAAGCTTTTCATCGCTATTTCTTTATGTGTTGTATTTTTACGCAGTCATTTTATTTCTCGGGCATTGGCTGTTAGAGCGGAGATTGGGCGGCTCCAACGCTTCTCGGCGTGCTCTGATTGGTTCAACGTTAAAACGTTATATCTCGTAAACTCTTAAAAATATCCCCATTGTATATTTGGAACTTTTGTTCGTAATGATCTCGTCTACCTTAGAATAAAGCCTGTTACACCTTATGAAATTCACCCTGTATATAGATGAATTTATATAATGTTAAATTTTTTAAAAATAACATAATAATTTTCAGCGGAATTAGCGCCGCGAGTGACCGCAGACGTTCATAAAATATCGAGTGTAGAAAACGAATTAGAAGGTACGACACGGTCATCCGATTAAATTATTACAAATTCATGAACACCCCCCCCCCCCCTGGCGAGAATGATTTGTTTTTTTATCATTTTTTTTTAAACAGGTATTCTAAACCGGATTGGGCATTTGTTTTGTTGGAATTCGAACCGTCAGGATTGCAGAAAAAACACAATTGGAAAAAAAATGTTCCATTGGCGTCGACTGTGGGGAACGAACCTGAATCCACTGGGTATAAACCCAGAGCTCTACCCCCTGGGAGACTACGCTCCTTGAAGTCATATGTACTATATGTATATAATATATCACGAATAAAATAAATAAATTATTACATCGCCTCAAGAATTCCTCATTTTCGTAAATTACTTATACGAAGTGCTTCTCTTCGCTTATTTTATAGCGAGTACGTACTTTACTAAGTTCAATTTGAAAGAGCAATGCTTCCTTAAACTCGTCTTCCGCCGTTTTTCTGTCAGCCCCGAGGCTCACAGCAATATCGACTATCAAGGTGTAATAAGCCCTGATTACAATAGTTTCATTGAAACCCTGTTCCAAGTTACGTCGGTCGATTATCCATGATGGGGGGTCAATCTGGAGTACAAAATAGCAGTGTGGTCTTAAATGTTGATCGATTGATCGATTATTGATCCGCTCGATGGATTGATTCGATCGTTCGATTGATTATTGATTCGATCGAATAATATATAACATTACGTGCGTGGACAGCATGCCTAAGATCCTCCAAAGTATCATGTGCGATATGAATATGTAAGAAGGCAGTCGATTGGATTCCAACTCGGGCCCATTCCGCGGGCGTAGCTGCCCAATCAAAGTTAGATTCGTTCCAAGAATTTCCTTCGACGACCGGCCAACCACCCCATACCCGTATTAATTCTTTAAGTGATGTCACCCCAGCAGCTTCGATCGAATCTGGGAAGGCACAAATATCGGTTGAGTCATTTACTTGTCTTTTTTTTACCGGATATTAGTCCCGATCGAAAGAAGGAACGAATCTCACCCTCGTTCATACAAGACCTGTACAGGATTTTCACTAGTTTGAAGGGCCCGATATCGCCAATTTCTTCATCGATCTTAAAGATGCTTTTTAATTGTAAATCCAATTGCGTCGCGATGGAATCGAAGTTGTTTGTAATAACTGTCTCGTTTGGTATAACCGCATTTTTAAACAAACCACCGCAAGTATATTCGTAAAAATCATCGCAAGGGTTCACCTCGAGATTCATAGCATTCTTGATTCTCGATGCTGAAACAAAAATATTCATTTTCATATTACCGTACCATATCTTCGTTTTTAGTCAATTATTCGGTGATAATGTTAACTTTCGATTCAATTTTCTGTTTCACTTACCGGTGTCGTAGCACTCTTGAAATGAACGAATGAAACAGAACACAACACATATGTTGTGTTCTGTTTCATTCGTTGTGTTTTGTATCGATATCGGGGAATCACCGAGTCCTAGATGTTTGAATTTGGTTTCTGATAAAGTTATATAGACGCTTTTTTTTTTAGGAATAACGTGCGATGGAACGATAGTAGAAATATCGTTGGGAAAAGTTTTGATAAATAATTTCAAGCCAGTGGGAAAATTTAAGAAATATTGGTACGAACGATCTGTTAGTTTAGAAATGCGGGAATTTACTGTGGAGTTTATATAGTCCAAGCAATAGAGCTCTAAAATCTTCAGTTTTCGACAAAAATAGCAGCTGATAATGGCGAGTGCCATCAGACGCGGAACAGCCTCCCGATCATAACAACTTTAAAAATGGCGGAGTTATATATTTTTGAAAAAAGCGTTTTTTTTCTCGGTTCTGTCAGCGTATCTTCCTTAATTATTGAGTGATCGCCTTCTTTATGCGCTCATTTTATGCGTATTTTAATTACCTACAATTCGTCCATTGGAACCACACAGATTCCTTCATTATTTTGTGTTTTATAAGCAAAAAACGAAAAAATGTGTTTTTTTTCACTAATTTGTTAATAACAAAAAATAAAATGGAAATCGGGAGTCGAAAAGTAGTCAGTAATCATGATCGGGAGACTGTTCCGCGTCTGATGGCACTCGTTGTTATCGGGTGCTATTTTTGTCAAAAAAAAAGTTCATTTGCTTGGCCTAATAATGGCCTGTAATTGTTATTTATTCTTCTACTCACCCTGATGAGATAAAGTCGTGGTAATTACAAACCCTATGGCAAGACTCGCCAGCCAGAAATCCATGGCTGATGGATGAACTTTTCCAAAAAAAATGTCTGCAAACAATTTAAATTTAAACAAACGAACGTGAAGGATTTAAAACAAAGGAATAAAAATAATTCATATACATTTTTTTGGAGGAATCGAACGCGATAAAGAATTTAGATTTTAATTTGAACGAACAAACGAACGAAGAGGGTTTGAGGGATTTTTAATTTTTCTTATAAAATTAATATTATTATTTTTATAATTATTATTAGGTAGTTTTTATAGTTATTTATATACGTTATTAGGAATAAATACTTACGTTAAAAATCCACACCGTTAGGAATGACTTGTTTCCTTTACTTTTGTGACTGAAGAACAATAGCTTCTGCTGTTGTCCTCAAGGCTAATAGGAAATGATAACAGTCGCATATAAAAGAATCGTCGTGGCGTTCAACGTGTCAATGAGACATCAAAGTAACGATAAATTTCAGTGAACGCGAAGTTTAGGAAATTGTTTAATTAGGATAATTGTATCGCGTGGAGGTGGATTAAAATGTTATTCTCGTGTTTTTTTCACATTCCAAGTGGACGTTTAAGCGTTTAAGTTCATTAGGAAAAGTTGTTATGAATCGATTGAAGATCAATATACTCAGAATTCAAATTGATCCTACGCAAAATTTATTTGTTATATAATAAAGAAAATCATGAATTTTTTTTTTTTTCATAAGATTTGTTACAAAAACTAATCGAAGCTTCTTTGATATCATATAAAAATATATTTAACACGGGTTTTTATGGGAGATGGAGAAAAATGACATTTTTCGAGAATAAATATCGTGATTTTTGAGTCGATTTTCGCCCCTGAAATTTTACATAATTGTACATATGACATCAAAAGAACGTTTTGGTGTCTTAACATTGTTTGAGGATTAAACAATACATAGTATTTTTTTTTTCAAAGTAACAACTTAAAAAAGTTCAACGTAGTATAACGAATTTATTTTTGTTATATTAATGTTATATTAGAGTAAATTTCGATTTTTCAAGGAATTATTGACGATAAAAGTTTTTTTTATTAATGTTCAAACGATGTCAAATGACGATCAAACGGTTCGAAGAAAATGTTTAAAAAATTTTAAGTTAGTCGGCCAACTTCATGGAGCTCGTCTATTGGACTGTCCGGTCTACGTTGTATTGAAATGAATATGGCGGCAAACTCAAATAGCGGCGGCCGTATCAACCGCGTTGTTCGCAATCTGCTGTTGAGGTTATGAGAACAATATGAAAAAAACCACTCATAACTGAAAGTAATCAATTTTTGAAAAACGTCTTTTATGATTGTGTGCTACGATTACATTCAGTGTAGAAAAAAATGTTCACCACTCTGTGCACCTATTCACGTATGATAGTGAGGAAACACAACAAAGGTCTAGGATCAAAGAAAAGTAAACTTCCGAAATCCAAGGATAACCCACTTCCCAGTAAGTTATTTCTATAAATCATTTTAAAAAGGTCGAGAATTCATAAAAACGTTATGATTAAATGCACAAACTTGAGTACTTGCCATTTTAGTGTTAAATTTATTTGAAAGCCAGTTTTTATATGATTTGGATCTTGAAGGGATTTAAGATAAATGCAGATGGATTTGGTCCATCTCCATTAGTTAAAATGAAGTTAACCCTTTGAGCTCTAGGGACACATATATGCGGCAGCCTATGCATCTGCGGACCACATAAGCTTGAAAGTACTCAGACCTCAAAGGGTTAAACAATCGTATTGAAATAAATTAAAATTTGTTTCTGCGCAGTTTTTCAATATCCAGTGAGTGATGTGGGTGAAAAAAGAGTTTACGTCTGGGGTCTTGCTGATCATGGTGCCCTTGGAACGCTTGGCAGAACAAGACAGGTCGATGGAATTTCGTACATAGCAAAACCAAGTAGATTGTATTTTGGAGAACACCATAAGGTAGTCGACGTTGCTTGTGGTTATGGTTTTACCATCTTTGGTGTTAAATCCGAAAACGAACAAATCGTTTATGGCAACGGTATTAATACAGATTCACAAATTGGTAAGCCTTTTTACTAACTAAGATTCAAAAAATTATCTGAAAGAATTATCTATGTTTCAATGGACCTCTCCAAACTGAGAAAAACTTTAACCGTGAAGGTTCGAGAGACATCTTTTATTTTTCATAAAATTTGTACATTCTTCAAAAAGGAAATGTGAATTAACAGTTTCAAGTATGAATGAATGAAAAAAGAATATATATTGGCAGGTTTCCATGATTCGGACAGTCAATATGAAGGTGGTATAATACGAGTACCAAGACCTATACCTTTACCGCTTAAAGATCCCATGCCTCATGTACTGGGTCTCGCAGCTGGAAGGGCTCACACATTAATATTAACAAGCGATGGTGTATTTACATTGGGCAATAATGGTTACGGACAGTGCGGAAGACCGATAATAGATAATGAAAATTATACAGAAAGTAGAGTTGTCCACCATATACCTAATATAAAGGGGGAGAAAATAACCGGTGTTACTGCGGGACAAGATCACAGGTACTTATTATAAAGCTTGATTAAGCATAAGATAAAGTACATTTTTGCATTTTGTGAAATTTATTCAAACGTCATTTTGGCTATCTGTCAGGGGATGGGATAAAATTTACGCCACTAGAAAAATTTATTTTCATTCAGTAACAATGTGTTTTTTCTTCGGTTACTTGTGCAGCATTCTTTTAACAGAAAAGGGCCATGTTTATACTTTCGGCTGGGGTGCTGATGGACAAACGGGACTTGCTCATTACAGAAATGAAAGCCAACCGACTCTTGTAAAAGGCGATTTAGCTGGACAAAATATAATCAAAGTCGCCTGTGTCGCCGATTGTGTTCTTGCACTGAGTGGTTTGTTGTAAAAAACACATGTGTTTGCCATTTTTAAATCTAATTGAACCAGAAGATTGTCAAATTCCGGAATAACATAAAAAAAATATGTAATCAAGAAATCATGTACAAGAATCGTTTACTTTCTGATTTGGTCCAGACAAGGGAAAAGTATTCGGTTGGGGAAATTCCGAATACGGTCAACTTCTGGTTAAAGGTGATTGTCATCAAGTTAATATAGCGACGGAACTCCCTATTACTCAAGAACTTGGACACATCACCGATATCGCTGCGGGTGGCAGTTTTTGCATGGTTTTGAACAGTCAGTTTTGATTTTACAGCATTTTTCACATGATCTGTTAAAAAATGAATTCTAAGTATTTGTTTTTTCACCTTGTAGGTGCAGGCAACGTTTACGTCTGGGGTTACGGTATTTTAGGCTTCGGACCGGAAGTCCGAGTAATTGAAAAACCAACTTTAATACCTTTGACTTTATTCGGTTCAAATCCCTACGATCGAAACATTCAGGTGACTATAAGAAACATTTTTAGAAACATTTCTACGATTCCTGTTCGTAAAATTTTGTTCAATCACTGATCTACGCTTCGTTGTTGCAGGTATCGAAAGTTTATTGCGGCAGTAGTCATCTCGGCGCTGTTACGAACATGGGCGATTTGTACATGTGGGGGCATAACAAATATGGTTTTCTCGGACTTGGACATTGCGACAATCAGTTTTTCCCCCTAAAGGTGAAAGATCAATTATTTTAAAAAAACATATTTATATTGCAATCTCGAGAGGGTCTATTTTGTGATTAATGCTTATTGATTTTTGTTTCAGGTATCGATCGGAGCTCAAGTGAAGAAAGTGTCATGCGGCATCGACCACACTGTGACAATCTGTAAACCATTCATATAAAAAAAAGTGCCGAAAAATAAAGCTGCTTAGTAATTTATTGTGCCAACCGTTCATGTTCCAAGACAATGTCGGGGATTTTTTTCCAATAATCGATCAATCGATTTGGCAGAAAGTAATACTTACTGTTGTAACTTATCGTTCAAAGTTTATACAAGTCTGAGGATATATTCATCGGTAACAATGTCTGCTAAACCAAGAATCAGCGTATGGAATTCGAGGAGGAAATTTTTTTACAATGGGATGAAGACCGTTCAAATCAGATACCAGCCTCTTATCTTATCAGATACAACGTGGTACGGTGTTTCACCTCATCGTTGATTTGTGAATCACTAGTATGCTATTGCCTGTGGAATAAACACAAAGTGCGTGAAAAATTTCACGAAAGTAATGCGATCCAACAAATTATGAATACAAAGGGCTTAATTCTACTAACATGTTGGGGTTCGTAACACCTATTTGCAAACCAGTAAAAATTATTTGTAAACTCACTTTGTCTCCGATAATAATTATAATTATAATAATGCAACGAATAAAAAAGATGACAATTTATAAACAAAAATATTCCACTGTGAAATTTATCATTCGTAGGAATGTGCGTGGCTCATTCGTACAAAAACATACCGGATTACCTTCGAGAATGCTACGAGAATAAAACGTTTCACGAACCTCTGTTGCCCATGAATTTACAAACACTGATTGACATCGTGCGAAGGGCCGAAAGATATTCTGAAACTTCGATGGATATGAGGACGATGGCCGCGTCACTGTTGCATAGGTTTGTTTACACTTATTAAAACTACACACGAATAACAAAGTAGTAATCCACGTGACAACGCAAAAGATGAATGCATTTTTTATCAAAACGAATAGAAAAAATAAAATTGTCTAAAATCCTCGGATGCTTCCAGGTTCAAATTCGATGGTATCGATTATTATTCGGACGTAAAAGTTAAAGAAGGTGTATTACCGTTCAGTGGATCAGGATTGCAACGTACGAAGCATCGAATAATCGAAGAATTGGTTCCTGGCAATCCTCTCGCATTTCCGGCCGAAGCTCTGACACTTGTGGAACGCTGTACTTTGCATCGTGCAATATCTAATACAATTTGGGAACACAATAATGCTGCCGAAGATAAATTGTGCATCGAGGGTGTGACTGAGAAATTATATGGCAAGTATTAAAAAAAAATAATTAATATTTAATCCTTTATTTTTATAACTATGACTATCCATGCTAAGTAAGAGTTGTTGATGTTATTAATAAGAAAATTCTATTCGATCGTACTCTGCCATGATGATTTTTATAACACTTATACACTAATAGTATAAATGATAAAATAATTGAATTTCTTATTTTTCGTTCATAGATAGATCAATGCCGAGAGAAGGAAAAATGTGTCCCATAGAATATGGAGTCGTTTTGACACCATTCGGTACGATAGCACCCGGTGCTGTTATCTCAGCGATTGCTGCATCTCTGCAACATCAGAAAGTAACGATAAAACTTTTGGTCGAAACGCCGAGTTTCGAACTCCCAGGTATTTTACACGTCGTAAAAACGTTTTTGTCGTTGAGACAACATTTAATTTATTTTTTCATCAAGCTTTGGAATGTCCTATCTCGTTGATCTTGTCTAGCTAAAAAATGTTTCAGAAAGATCCATGTGGTTGAGAATAATCAAAAACTCGACGACCCAGATTGATAACATTTGGGTGGCTACCGTTGCAGGTAAACATTAACGTATTTACTAAATATCAAGGATAAAAAAGATAAAGTAAAACGGAAATGGAGGTAATTGCCGTCATGTTTTTGAATAAATAAGATAACGTTCTAGAAATGAGTGTAATGAATTTCGTTTAATTAAAATGATTGTTTGAATAAAAAAGAAATTGTATTAGTAAAACTGTATTCATTTCTTGTGATATATACCATTTTTTCTAATGTTTTCAATATATTTTTGCAGGTGATCTTGCTGAAATGGCAGTCTATCAAGGTCCTATAGAAGGAGGACGCATGGTATTAGGAGCAACAGGGTTTTGGAATAGTTCAATGAGACCAAGTATTTATTATCTCAATGGACGTGACAGCATGTTCGATGCAACGAGAGCCGAGATAATAGGCGGAGTCGATGGTAATCTTGATACAAAAAATTTGTGAAACGAATCAATGATATTTGCAAATTTGCATGACGCAATTCATATTAACTTATAATGTTCTTATTTTATGGGTTAGGTCTTGTAATTGCGAAAAATTTGCCTAAATGGATTGAACATTTTCAAACTTTGCGGCTGAGCCAAGTTCTCGACATGTATTATTCGAGCAAAGGATTCAGTTTTGATGTGAGCATAAGAGCTTGCGATCGTGGAAAAGCATTTTGGCACGTCTCGCCAAAATCGATTATGGAAGAACAGGTGCAATGTTTGAGTATGACAATTACAACGATGATACGATTATTAATTAAAATAATTGTTCGAACAGACATATGTGGCTGCGCAAATTTTGGCTTATCGCAACAGCATAGCCTATATGGAGGAAGAAGTTTTTAAAAGTATGGTTACACATGCAGTAAATTCATTCAACTCGTACACCATGCATCACTTATTCAACGAGGTTCACTGCCAGAGGAACGAAAAAACATATCCACGGGTCGAAATGATGGTTGTCTTTGATGGTGCATGGTCGCAAGATTATACAGCCGATTTTCTTTCGTAAGCAAAAATACGATTATCAATTATTCTCATACTTGTGTAAGTTAATTGCAACAATTTTAGGTTCAATTATCTTTTGTTTATGAAGGAATTAATCGATGAGTTTTTGTTTAATTAATTGTCAGCGTGATGGTCGATGATCTTGATGTATCAATGTTCGGCTCGAAACTTAGCATTATTCATGGCACCACTGGGGAATGGTTGCTAAATGTCACGGACAGTCCAGCACGTGTCCATCATGTTCTTGCTAATATGCATAACTTTACGTGTAAGTTGTCTGATATAATAAGAATATGTAATTTCTTGTTTGAAGTTTTGCTGTCTTTCACTTAGCTGGCTCATCAGAAGTTCTTTGAAATTTGACGACAATAAAGATAGAATAATAAACATTTTAATATTAAAAAAATTAGGCTGTAATGTTCCTTGCAGGGCCTTCGAACATAAATTTTGAAAAAGTATTAAGAAACGTGTCGGCATATCTCGATGCCACCTGGAAGATAAAACACGAATCCCATACAATAGGAAATCTTGGACAAGTTATAATTGTCTTAGCGCCTCGCGCGAAATTCAACACCGTTGAGCAAGAAACAATTTTAAAATTGATGAAAGAAGTCAAGTCAAAAAATCCAGGTGAGTTTTCTTTAATATTTCAAAATACAATTCATTAAGCAAGTTTTATGAATTTCTCAATTAAAAAACTGTATACTTTGTTTCAGATGTCCATTTCCTTTATTATGTTTCGGAAACCAATGCTCCATTGTTTAGAAATTTTTTAATCTCCGAGGAAGATCATTTGATACAAAGTTTAAGTATAAACGAGGTAGTCGATGTGCTTCGAACAGGTATTATCAATAATTTCCAATTAAAAATCAATGAATCAAAATAATAATTACACAAATTTACAACAATCAATGTTTTCCAGTGTCGAGAGTTTTGAGGCCCACAGCTTGTAATCCGAAGATTAACGAAGGTGTTCGAGATCAAGTTGAAGATTATGTGAGCCCACGACAATCAGTTGTTTATCGACTGCATCCGTATTGGCGACGAGATACGGAAAAAGTAACAGTAACGGTAAGAAAAACACGGCAGATAAATATCTTTCGTTCCTAATTATTTATTTTTCATGCATTATTTTAATTTTAATTGAAGATCCATAGCGTCGGTTATGGGACGATAGAAGTTTGCACGTGGAATCAACGGAAAAATAACATAAGGAAGGATAATTTTTACTGTAAAGATTTATCAGGACACAGTGAAACGAAGATGATCGATTATGCTATTTGCGGGAAAGATATGACCTGCAATACGACTTATTACGAGATAAACGGAAGAGCATCGAGTAAAAAATGCACAGGTATTTTTTAGTCCTATCAAACAAAAATATTTGTCAAAAAATGTTTTTATATATATTTGGTTCTCTATTTTCAGAAATCGATTGTCGAACGCCGAACGATATTCGATATATCTTAAGAGTAGAAAACATATACTGCTCGGATGCGGCAACTTGTTCATCGACCCTGATTCATTTGTTTGTCATCATTATCGTCACAATTACTTTTTATCAATATTAATTAAACCCCTTCTTTTTATACAAATGAATCTTTTATTACAAAAACTTACAAACATTTTCCTTTTATTTCACTTACTTTCATCGAATTAAGCGTAACCGTCGTAAACACATAGGCGATAAGCGCATTCGTAGACAAGCTTGATAAGAAATTGGAAATTGCTCGAAGCAGCGAGAGTGCCGAGTTCGGGTTCGGAGAGAAGCATCTCTATGGGTGGCAGAAACTCGTTAACCTGTCCGCCTGCGAATAAAAATATGAATTAATTTAATTTTCCATGAAAAATCAAGTCGTCACCAAGCAAAAAAGTGAAGTAAGAACAGAACTTTTATATGTTAATATTAATTACCCAATGAGTATGCGAGGTCCATTAATTTGAAGAGGATGGTTTCTTTGACTTGTTGCTCGGGATTTTTCGTAACCGTGTCCCAACGATCGCGACACGCTGCACGAGCCCAAATCCGCAATTTCAATACTGGCCTATCGTGTTCGGGCTCCACATACTCGAGAAGGTCCAGGGCTTTTTTGAAATCGTACTCGTTTGCGACGACATTCTCCTCGCATGTATAAAGCTGCGATTACAAAATCCATGAAACGTTTGCCAAAAAACGATACGAGAGAGTCTTATCAAACGACGTTGTTTACCGTGATGAGTTCATTGGGTGATAGAACTCTGAGTTTATTCGTGTCGTAACCGTACGTCTCAAGTACGTTCTCCGAAACATCCTCCTGATGTGCTATCAGTGTCAGCTCGTTGTTCAAACGCTTTACGCCATCCACAATCTCGTGCTCGGGCTCGTCGGACACAAGAAGCGCCAATTTGGCGAGTGACAACATCGTCTGTCGAGGAGTCATGCCATTAGACATTTTAGAATTAGGATTATAATGAAAAATCAATGATTTCTTTTGTTTATAGAAAAATAAATATATACTTTTTTTCTTGAGACGAGCTCGACTTCTTGAATTGCGAGAGAATGAAGGGTGTTCGCTGCTAATCTCAACTCGTCCGTAAGCGCGCTTTGTATCCACGATAGCGATGGATGTTCGGACAATTTTTCGGTCAATTCCGTAGCTCCCGGGCGTCTACAGCGTTCAACCAATTGACCTTGTCGACCATTTTTTACGTACCTAATTAAATTTTAATTATAGTGAAAGTAGAAAGAATTAATTCTTTCAGAATAAATATCGGAATTTCGATGACAACCATGAAAATAAAAATCCAACAAAATCCTGGGACGAAAATCTCTCCATGTAACTGTTGAGGCGAGCTTTGTTGTCCGTTAACTCGCATATCTGCACGAGTGATGCAAAATCACAATATTTTTCAGCCAGCATTGCTGCGTTTTCATACTGCTCGTCTTTTACTGGAATGGAGAAAATTGTTTTTATCAATGGCAATTGACTGTTCGATTCGTTTATTATAATGAACTAATATTCCACTTTAAGAAAAAGTCTTACTCAGTGGCTGTATGAGATTAGTTCGCTCAGCTTCGTATTGTTTTAAAATTATTTCGAATTTTTCCGTGCCTCGTATGCTCTCCAAATGACACTTTCTGCCATCGAGGATAAGATCGATAAGACTGACCACTTGCTCGTTTAGATCGTTCTTTAGTGTCGAATCATTTGTTCCAGGCACGCCGTGTTTTAGGGTCAAAGTTTGCTGCGAATAAATAATCGCGAGGTTTATATTGCGGATTTTAAGAATGACATTTGCAATAATAATCTTCAAATGCTCACCATGGTATTCAAGCATCCTCGCAAGCCCTGTTTACCAGTTGCTGCCGTCCAAGGAAGATATTCGGTTATTCCACTCAAGCATCTTGATGGAACGTAACGTTCGGTGTTTTGTTGTCGATATTTTACGACTTCGTGCAGTACACCCTTAATTGTAAGTATTGGTAATTAAAATATAAATCAAGAAATAAAAAAACCAAACAAATTTTTCTTCGAACAAACTTACCAACAATATCGAATTGACTTGGAAAATATATTGCGATACTTGATGCGTTAATTTTTCCGACTGAGTCATTTCGTTCGCACTGTTAACGAGTAGCGGTAATGGAAGTTGAATCGTACTAACTTCGCGATAAAATATATCGCGCGCTGTCAATTCGTCGGAGACATAAGCTTCTGGCGTTAGGGCTTCTTCTATTATCGGATCTAGAATATCAGGATGCCTGTAAAAGAAAACATAAATTAGTGAGGTTTCAAAAAATAATTTAATAAAAAATGGGTAATGTAAGACATTCTATCGCTTACCTGTTTTGTAAATTATATATTGTCAAACCAGCGACGATCTTTTCAGCGTATTCGCTAAGAACGTGAGACGTTGACATTATAATTCCTCTATAAGTTACTGCACAAAACTGATAAACATATATTACTATTAATAAAGATGTGTAAGTTTTAAAAAGAAAGTTGATTAGTTAAATCATTGCTCACTCTATTCCAGAGGTTGTACTCTTTCAGAAAAGATATGAAAAGATCCAAAGCTTTTTGCTTTCCCTCCAACTGATGGGGAATTTGCACGGATATTACGGCACTCATCGTCATGGCTGTAAGAACATTAATTGTTGTAAATGATCCGTTATCAAATTATAATTAATTGTCCGTTGGTCAATACTCACATGAGTCTCGAAGATTCGCCCATCGCGGATCGTTCGCTGGATAATCATCTATCAAATTTTTTGCAACTTTAAGTATCAACGTATCGAGACTCGCATCGATATCCATAACTGGCTCTTCCTGTAGTGGGAATAACTCCGCGAGAATTTGTTCGCACTCGGCCTAAATAACAAATACGATATGAAATTTTTCATTTTCTTTTCGAAAGATTCAAACGACAATATGGGAATAAATACCTTGCTCTGACGAAGGCTAAGTAAAAATGCAGCTGACAATTGTTCAACGGCGTCCGAGCTGTAATACATTTCCCTTAATTTGTCGTTGCTAACGAGGGTTGTAAAATTTTCCGTGACTAAACTGCTATTCTGCCCATACTCCACACTGGTATTTGCTTCTGCATAACTCCTATCAAAATATAGGTGAGAAAAAATGTTACGTACGCAAATAAGGTTTGATATATCGTACGTCGTCAAATGTATTGATCTTACAAACTAAAGACGCCTAAATTTGTTAATTCAGTTTAATTTTACTAACGAGATGAAATCCGGTGCTGAGAAATCAGTTGGCACGACAGTGATGAGGCCAAGATTGCGGGTGAAAAGAACAGGCGTACCGGAGCATAGAGCACCACCGAGAATTCCATCTTCCCCACCTCTCATCAAATCAATCTCCTCCTGTTCATGTTCGTTCATACCTGCAATTGATTCCATTGTTATTTCGATTACGACTTAGTCGTTTAAAATCGTGGTAGTGATTAAACGAAACAAAAAAAAATAGTGTTTTCTTACTGTTCACGACGATAACTTTCTGATGATTATATACGATCGCTTCCCATCCAGATAGAATGAAACGATAAGACAGTATTATGGACTCAGTGTTCTCGTGATGCATTTTGAACATTATCAATCCAATTTTGATGGGTATAAACCATTTGAACGAGTTCCCCAATGTCGTTCTGTTTAACGGTATGAGACCTTATTTGTAAGCAGAAAACAATTTCACAAACTTGGTTAATCAAATAAAAGCTGGGATTGATAAGTTTAAATGATGAAAATTTATTTTGTGAAATATTACCGATTGCAAAATGAATCGGTGATGCAATATCGGCGAATTCAGCTGCCATCAACAACACAATTCCCTCATCACAAGGTTGCATATCTATCAGTAAGGTGTCCACACTATTGGGATTACAAGCGCTTGACTCCTAAAATGGAAAAGGTACTTTTGCACTAATTCGAAAAATTGTAGAATGGTCTTATTAATATGACTATGTACATATGTGGCAAATTACCCAAAATCTTCGTTGAAAAGCTTGGGACACTAAATGTCCAAGGTCTTCGTCAAATTCCATTTTTTCACTGTCACCAAGAGGAAAGGACCAATACTGTAAAGACGATCCAGCGAGTATCAAAACTCGAGAATCTCGATCTCCGACTGGACTGCAGGTTACTTTCACTAATTTCTGCAAATGGCAAACCATCACATTAGTTTAATTATTTCGACCTCGCACTAGTAATTACATTTTTAATTGTTAATTTAAAGCATTGATGAGGATAGTGAGTTGGAGAATGGTTTGTTTAAATTATATTTTACCGTCTCTATAACCGGGGCTTGTGGCATAGCTCCAAAAATTAGTGACGACATTCGTCGACCAATTCCACCTAGCCATCCTTGACTCGTTCGCAAAACACGGCATGATATCTGATTTCTACCATTAATGAATTGTGGCTGGAGAAGAGCGACAGTACACGTTGTAGTGGCAAGGATACAACCATGACCCGGCACATAAGTTAGACAATCGACTTCTTGACCAGCAAGTTCGGCACTCATTTCCACAGAGGAGCCTTCATGAGCGACGCTTGACCAGTATCGAACAATACCTTCAGGAGACACTGCGATGCAACTAGGGACCTTGAATTAGTTAATTTTATGGTCAAATCATTTAAATTATAACTTAACATTGCAAAGATATTCTGGCGTAACTCTGCATTTGCTTGAAAAATAATTATTAAATATAAATAAAAATTGTATACTTGTTGTCCCGATGGTAGCCAAACTGCTACGCATTCAGCTTTATGAGCTAAATCGCTTTGTGGCAATAGTAATTCTCTACACTGCGTCTTGAAAGTGCGCCTTTGTTTAGGATCGTGTATAGTCGTTTTACACTGCCAGACTAACAGTCTCCGCCCACAAACAAGCCATGCCCAACCATCGGATGAAACACTAACACTAACGACAGGAGGTCTGTCGACGAAATAAGTTAATGCTTCGGTTACAAGAACTGGCAATGAAGAACCAAAACTTTCGACTACATGACCTGCGGTTCGACAAATAACTTGAACCGACTGATTGGATCGACCGGAGACGCTGAGGGTGCTGTAAAACAATATACATATATATATGTATATATATTGCATAGAAAGAATTCATAAAAAATTAAATTCTATAGACTCACGTATTTTTCTTTATCGATTGTACAATAGACATTCGCTTTCTGGGTGAGGTTATGCTCTTTCCCAGCAAGCTTCCTATGCTCTGACGATCCATTGCTCACCGTACAATTGCCACAACATGTGTTTTAACAAGCATCAATTTAATGTTTTTGAAACGAGTTTTAGTGATGTAAAAATCATCCAATGATATGTTGACATAGAAATTTATAAATAAACCGGCACGAGAAATTATTCAGAGGTTATGTTTGTACCGTTGTTTGTTCCACGGGTCCCACGGTTTTCTACTCTTCCATAGGTAGAGCATTAACTATGCAATGAATAGTGGTGTATGTAGAACCTCTTAGTAGAAATGAGATTCTATAGATGTACATGATGAGGGCGTTGATAAACGAAAACACCCTTACCGACCGTTTGCTATTAATACTGTCATTAGCACATTACCTTTGGAAGAAGAATGACAATTATGTCAAAGAATTTTAAACGTACATTGCACAATATTTGAAAATGCTAAATAATATAAGCAAATATAGAATCGAACATTGCTATCAATACAAACATCCCAACCTAAAATAAAAATAGAAATTGTCCACCTCAGTCGACTACTTCACAGTACTCGACTTAATCTCCATCTACGTTCATCATTGAGAAACGAGAGATCAATGATACACTTTTTGTTCCCCAATGTTCGTGTAATTCGTGTATGTTCCAAAAACATGGCGTACAATGTTGTTACATCTTGAGTTACTAATTTTGTGACATTAAGAACTTCGGACTGAGTGACACGAAAACGATAAAACAATTGTATATCGACAGGTTACACAGGGGTTTTTGAAACGCAATTATGGATATTCGTGGGATCGAAGTAACAAACCAACTTAGGGTAAGAATTCTCAAGTTGCGGTGTCTATTGCGAATAGCCACTGAGATTACTTCTTGACTTTATTTTACCATATGATATTCTGAATTTTCACGTTATTTCAGATCTACGTTCTCACTTCACTTTCATTTTTACGTTTTCTCACATTCAGTGTGGATCACAGAACCTCGATTCTCACCATTATGTCATTTTTGAAAATTGCTTGACATTTAATTTTTCGCCAGATATTGTATGATTTTGTTGATTCTCGTTCGACTTGCTGATTCGATACTGTTGAAATGTTTGCTAATTTTCAACATTAGAAATCTAATGGAAAGAAAGTCAGCGGGCGATAGATTTGCAGACATGTAAAGTAAATAATAAACTATCGCTCGTTAACGTTGGAAACAATTTACGAAATTTATCAGTAATGCGGTTTTATGACAACGAAAAAAAAGAATTTGTCGATTTTCCTTTATTATTATTCATATTAACTTAGAATTTTATTCCTGTGGTACGAGTAGCAACAGATAGAGTGCATTTCACCCTCCACTTTGTAAATTAATCCTTTTTCCAAGGATATACTCGTGTGTTTTTGTCTGCAGCAGGAATAATGGCCAGTTGGCTCATTATTCCTGCTGCAGACAGGACTTTGCATTTCGAATTAAAAATAAAAGTTATGCAATCCATTAGCAATTTTATTATAAGATACTTTTTCATTTGTGTTTTATTTATAAGTGTAACTGGGAGTTTATAGTACGAGTACAAGACATATTAAAATAATCAGCTTGTTTTAATCGAGATGCGAGTAATTCATACATGAAAGAACCAGCAAACCAAAAATTTGCACAATGCTCCCTTGTACTTCGCTCGTCTACACAAAACTTCTATGAAAAAGCATGTTTTTCAATCTTTTGGCTCGCTCCTAGAAGAGTTGTGCAGATTTGAATCGATACACTTTCTTTTGTATTCAACGATATGTCGAAGAGTATTTTCAGTCGTTTGAATCAAGTTATAAATTATAAGCTATACTAGAAATAAATAATCTCATTTACCTATGGTCGAAGTTTAAGGTCTCCATGAAGTGTCAGCAAAAAGGTTAAGAAATGATACAAGATAGAACATAATGCAGATAATAAAAATCGAAACGACAATTCGTTTTCACCCAAACAAATTTAGTAAACAATTGTCATCATTTTATTTAATCGATGTTGGCTTAGTTCATTTCAATGCATCGTCCCCAATTATGGAATCCATGCAAACTTAATTGTATTTGTCTGAAATTTGTAAATTTTCAGAGCGCTATACGCGCAAAGCTTCTCGAGTTGGGTGTTCGTTACGACGAAGAACTGCCGGATTACATTCTCGTCATGGTCGTGAATAAAAAAACACGACAGCAGATGCACGAGGATCTCCATTTATTTCTAGAAGAGAGTACAACGCCATTCGTTGAGTGGCTTCACGATCAAGTATTGAAAAAATTACAAAAAGTCACGATAGCAAAGAAAAAGACATCGAGAGAATTCGTGCCAACGATAGTCGTCAAGCAAGAGGAAGAACGTAAAAAGCGTAAGAACATAGCAGCCAATGAAGACAAGACAGAAAACGTTCAAAAACTTCTCCAAGTTCCAACAAAGGAAGAAAAAACTCAAAAAATCATCGAAAAATCATCGAATTCACTTGAGAACGAGAAAATAAATGAAATTCCTATGAACACTCAAGAAAATTCATTCGCGACGATTCACGAAACAGAAAAAATCAGTTCCTCGAGGGAGATCGAACCGACGACCGAATCATTAACGACGAAACCAAAAAATTTGGAAAACATTTCCAAAAATGTTGATATCGTTACCAAAAATTCCGATACAATTCCCGAATGGAAAACTTCCGAATCTCGATCTAAACTTATTTCAAAAAGGCCTCTGGATGCCTTAGAGGTGATCACCGAGCGGCCGGAAAAGCGTATCAAGTCGATAGAAAAGAAAGTCGACAATTTCAAGGACCAAAAAGGTATTGAGGAAGAGAACGAGGATAATAAAGAGGAGGAGGAGGAGGAAGAAGAAGAGGAAGAGAACGTTGGCGAAAAAAGATTGAAATCTTGCATAAACAAGCCCAAAATAATATCAGTCGTATCCGTAAAAAAACGTCTCGGTGTCGTATCGCCGAGAAAAAAATTTGAGATACACCGTGGACGGGATACGAAAAATTTGCGATACGAAAAAATCGCGTTCGATTCCTTGAATCGACGGAATCAGCGACCGAAAAGTTTCGAGGATAATTTTTCGCGTCGTAACGATGCTCGAAATCGTCCACCGCCAAGAGCGAACGAGACGCGAAGCGTCGTACGGAGAGACGAAAAGTTTCGCAACACCGAGAAGAACGACAAGTTGGAGAGAAATGTTAAAGAGCGTTTGGGACTTAATAAAAAGATTTCCAACGACGAGGCGACGACGAGAAATTCGAAAAATACGATAAAAGATCGTCTCGGTCCGATGAGAAATAATTTTGGCCCGAGTGGAAATTTCTCGATGGTAAGAGAACGCGAGAAGAGTCGTCTCGAGGAAGACGAGACGACTAATAACGAGGACGCCGATCGAGACGACGATGCGTCGATCGTCGATGTGGGTCCTGTCAAATCGCGTATTATCGCCGTCAGAAAACCGGAAGCGATGAATAATCGGAATAGAAATATTGGTAAAATATTGAACGAGGATATTGAAAAGGATAACGAGGACGATGACGAGACCGAGAGCGGGAAAATGATAGCGAGTAAAGTAATCGTAACGCCACGGCCGCTGAAGCCTCTGCAGCCGAATCAAAAGCGCGCTACTCAGTCTCTGTTGCTCAGAGCCGTTGCCGAGGCCAATCAATCGGTCGTCAAGCAAAAAAATCCCGAGCCCGTATTAACGGTGAGTAGTAGGAATAAAAGAATTGTGAGAAGATACGAGACTCCAAGAGACCCGCGGGACAAATAAAACGTAAAGATATTCAAACACGTTTTTCAATTATCAAATTTAATTACAAAGTCAATTTATTTGAAAAATTTGTTTTCATTTTTTCTCAAGCTCTTACAAAGGATGAGTTGCGAGAATGTAATTAAGTAAATTCGCAAAAATGAATAGAACGCGAAGGGAGAGAGAGAGAGAGAGAAAGAAAGAGAGGCAGGAGACAGAGAGAGAGAGAGAGAGACAGAGAGAGAGAGAGAGAGAGAGAGAGAGAGAGAGAATGAGTTTTGATTTCAAGAGATTTTTTTATCTGTATATTAGCGTATACAATTACGACTGCTAAGTGCGAATTGACGAGTTGTATAATGTACAATAAATTATTTAATTATCCAAAAAAAAACAATGAAAAAAAAACAAAAACTTGTTGCAATTTATTACTCTTCCTAAAAATCGGTGCGAGCACAATTCTTTTGCGAAATCGAAAGTGAGAAAGAAAATATGAGTCTACTTTTCTGAATTTCGTGACAAAAAACGAGAAAGTGGAATTATAATTATTGGAAAATAATTTTTTGCATTTTTGTATTTAAAAATTGATAGTGGGATAAATGATAAAGACTTAACGTATAATCAGAGTTCTGAGTCGTTGAATAAAAAGCATTATTAACAATCGTGTCTTGAGAAAGTTTGAGAAACGAGCCATCGTGGAACTGTTCGTTATATTTTTTAATGGAATGAATGTTAAATTAAAAATCAATGACTATGAATAATAGGCACAGTAAATAATAAGAATGATAAGGATATTATTAAAATTCATTGCAATATTTTGATTTCATGGCCCCGATATCACTTTAAATTATGGCGAACAGAACAATTTCATGTCCCATTGTACTGAGCATTGAATTATCGATAGGACAAGATCCCAAAGTTGAAGCGACTGAGGCAGTCGGGAACACGAGAAATAGGTAAAAATCTGTCGGTACATTTGAACGCTACGAAAAGGCTCGTGATGGAAAAAATTCAGGTCCAACTTAGTACCACCGACAACGAGGATGACAAGAAGGACAGGGAATGTGGGTATTGATCAAATAAATATTATGTTATTCATTACAATTAACCAACCAATCAATATTCTCACTTTTTTCATATGTTTTTTGTTCTTTTAGATGCTTCACATCCGGTTAACGACGAACACATGGGCGTAGTTTTGTCGCTTTTTCAACGAAGCGACGACAATCAAAAGTTTCTAGTCACACTTAACGGATACAACAATAACGTTATAAAGGAGAAAAGCTTGTCCGAGGAGGAAGAGGAGAGATTGGATATGGAGGTAATCAATTTCTGTTTTTACTTTTGATTACCTCGTTGTATAGTTTGAATTATTATGGATGAAAAAATAGAAATCCGCCTGCACAAAATTTGCACTATGAAAGAGCAAAAAGATTGAAAATTATGCTTTCTCATATATAAAAGCTTTGTGGAGGTGGGATTGTTAGGTGGAAGCATTGTGCAAATTTTTGGGTTGCGGGGCTTATTTTTTAATTCTAGAAAACGAATAATATTCGCAGCTAATATTTAAAAGAAAACGTGTTGGTGAATAGAGAACATTAGCTTAGTGATTTTATCTCCAAGCTTAGTTATTTTACATTTTGTTTCAGCGCAATGATTTTATTGTGAAAATAATTATTCTTGTTTTCCTCACCTTAGTATTATTTGACTTTCGAAATTAAGTTTCAAAAAATGTCTTCTCCAATTCGATAATTTTTCAAGACTCGTTGCTGAATCTTGAATTTTTGTGCAAAACATTTTACCATCTTTTTTCTTGTTGCTTTGTTATAAATTGAAGGTGACGGAGGACGACGAGCTTGTATTATCAAACCTACCGAACGAGACTTGCGATGCGAACGATTCGTCGCCAACACCCTCGCAGATAATCGAGAGTGAGCAGGAGAACGAGCCAAGCGAAAAAATAATTATTAACGACGAGAACAACGAGAATTGCAATATCGAAAATGTGGAAGTAATCGAGGAATCGCCAGCACGTAAGAGACGAAAATTGAGTCCAATTGTGTACACGAGATCGAGATCCGAAAGTCCTGATGGCGTTACGTCGAAATTGCCGATCGCCAGTCTGAAAGAAACGTTGGAAAAGAAAACTATTCTCGAAATTTCGAATACGACTGAAAAATCTCGAGATAAGTGTCGTTATTGGCCAAACTGCACACTGGGAACAAAATGCGCGTATTATCATCCCGCCGTCCCGTGCAGGTGAGACAATTTTTTATTTATTTCTCGAATGACCCTCGAGTTCCGTTTTTGTTTTTGTTTTTATATGATTCATTTTCTTCTCTTCCTGTCGTTTCAGCGTTTTCCCAGCTTGTAAGTTCGGCGACAAGTGCGCGTACAAACATCCGAAATGCAAATTCGGGCTGGCATGCACAAAATTGGGATGTTCTTTCAGTCATCCCAAACAACAATGCAAGTATCATCCATTTTGCACCAAACCCACGTGTCCGTACTCTCATCCACCGTCTCACGTCGTAGTTCCGGCCGACTCAACGAGAGCAAAGTTTATCTGGAAGCGACGAGAGATATAAAAACGTGTGGATTAGTATTAAAGAAAAGAAATCGACTATTCAAAAATCGAACCACAATTCGAGATATCCTAAAATTATAAAATTGTACAAACATTGCCTATCGTTTTTTTTTTCTTTTTTATATTCCTTGAAACCATTTTTATGTTTTACCCCTCGTTAATCAAACCCTAAAAGTGAAAACGAGATTTTGCACATAGTAACGTTTGTATCGCACGTGCGACAAAAGAAAAAAATATTTTTTGTTTGCTTTACTCCCAATCGACTATGGGAAATAAGTGCAGAATTTTCGTTGTTTTTCCATTCCTTTATTATTTATCGTAGATTTTACGAGTGAAAACATTTCGTAATTGATAATAATACGGCGAACACAAACAATTTACAAAATTTTGAAAGGACGTACGAGTCACGAAACGCGCGAACGAATCGCTGTTATTACTTTGTAGTATTGAAACGAATGAACGATGTATTATTCTATAGGATGTCGAATCTGAGCGGAAGTATAAATATAAGTTTTGTTTGTTTTTCTCAGCTCGAAAAGTACTCTTTGAACAGCGAGCAATGGAATATATGTAAAGAAATAAATAGAACAATATCGATATTCGTTGAGAGCGAGAAATTATTTATCCCTTGTCTATCGAGTCAACATAAAATTCGACGAAAATTGGCATTGTGCTATCTACAAAACTTTCTTAGTCATGGAAATAGCGCATAAATTTATTAAATGAAATATGAATATTCGCACGTTGAAAAATTATAATAAATAACTTTCTTTTAATTTTTGTACAATCAGCTTTTTTTTTTTTAATTAGTGTAACCGAATGCGTTCTTTTTCACGATTATGTCTTGCAGGAAATGCAAAATATAGAAAAGTATTTAAAAAGAAGAATGTTTTTGTAATCTCTCTGGTTTATTTCATCTGCAGTGAAAGTTTCGACACGTGATTCCAAAATTCTTGACAGATTTTCTCTTATCTTATCGCTGTATATATATGTATACTTGGTTGTAGCTTCGTTCCTCAATGAGTAAGTCCAGTCTTGGTTTTCGTGCGAACGTGTTCGTGTATATCGAAAATATATACAAGTATTTATAGTACGAGTGCGGATATAAATATATAGAAGTATCCATAGTCCATATGTCTATATAGAGAGAATATTATTATTTACTATTTTGGTGTAATCGTTTCTACGAAAATCGAGGCTCGCCAATTGTTATTACAGTTCATGAGTGATAACATACACATCGAGTGTGTCGTGCCAGAATTAAAATATAAATCATTCGTGACAGTAAGTCGAGAAACGATGAAATTTGTTCGTTGTGCGAAGTAACCAAGTCAGTCATTATTTATACGAAGAATGAAATTTCGTCTACCGTGTTCACTCACTTCTTTGTGAAGGGATTAAAAATCAGTTGGAATAAAAAAGTATCCAAGATTCGTTGCCACGAATAATAATCGAATTATTAATCTCACTGTTCATTACATTATTTTTATAAATAAAGTTTATAAATGAATTTATTATCTAATTATTTAAGAAATTATAGGAAACAAAATTATTGAAAACGTTATTTTACTTGTGCAGCATTTTATTTATGAAGAAAATTGTTCAATTAATTTTTTTCTTTTAATCTAAATATTTAATGAAAAAAATGAAAAATCAATTTCTCTATTTTGTAGCAAAATATGTAATCGACGATGGTTGAAGATTTTATGGTGGGAAATTTTGCACTTCAAGTCCTTTTGGTCTTGCAGTGGAGTAAGAGAGTTTGACCACCCTCGGTCAGAAGGGCTCAAGGGTCTGTCGAGTTAAGAACTGGTCGAACCTACCGATGACCCTCGGTAACTAAGAATTCATCATTGTTCGAACGGTCGATCCTCTCGCTACGAAAAATATTTATCTCGACTCCCGCATAGCAACGAACTCATCGTCAAGCTATAGTTTTGTGAAAGAAGAATTTTTTTTTAATTCAAAAATGTTGGACATATTTGGTGAAAGTCTGAAAGGACCAAAAAAAGGACCTACGTCGGATGATCCCAAGGTAACATTACTCTCGTTTCTAATTAAATAATTTCTCTGCAAATATTTGATTAAATTTATTAAAAAAATAATTATTCGGTTTATTATTTTCTCTTTCATTCCAAAATATTTCATATCAGCCTCGTTATTAATAATTCCTTTAATCGAATGCGAATGAAATATGATAAGAATTTGTTTGAATTATTGTTTGAGTTATTTCAATTGAAGATTTTCGACTGTGATTATAATTTATATTTTTTTAAGGTGTTATTAATATTATTTGATTAAATTTATTAAAAAAATAATTATTCGGTTTATTATTTCAAAATATTTCATATCAGGCTCGTTATTAATAATTCCTTTAATCGAATGCGAATAAAATATGATAAGAATTTGTTTGAATAATTGATTGAGTTATTTGAACTGAAGATTTTCGACTGATTATAATTTATATTTTTTTAAGGCGATATAAATTTGTGTGCAGGATTACGAGGATCGTGTAGCAATTATACCGGAATATAGATCGGACATTGATCCTTGGGAGGAGTATAAGGATTTTCCCGAGGAAAGAGTGTGGAATCCGATTGTCGAAACTGGAGAAAGTTGGGTGCCAATTTTTATGTTTATGGCGAGATCGGCTTTGACTTGCGCTCAAGAACATCTCGGAATTGGGAACGAAGAAGCTATGGAGAATTCTTGCAATGGTTTTGCCGAACAATATATATCGAATGTCCTTCACGATTCTGGCTACATACCGGAAGTCGCTTTGCGAAGATTAGTCACGAAAGAATTACCGACCAAGCTGTACGATCGATGGACTCGCATGGAAATGGTAAAATTTATGAAAAAAATATTTTATTGCGATGGAGAACGATCGAGGAGTGAATCAATTTTTTTTTATAAAAGCGGATGTAAAAAAACAGCTACATCTTTTATTTTTGACTACAACGTTTATTGCTTGATGGAGAGGCAATTTAATTTCAATTGGAAACGATTCTTAAATATTTTGGTCAAGAATCTTTTTTTGTTTGCAAAAATTGATATGATATTTTTTATTTTGGTTATATGCTTAGGATTTTTGGGATTTTTTTCGTTGTGATTGGATAAGGGGATTGCATTATTTTTTACAGATATTATTTGGGAGAGGATTGACTCGGTACGGAAAAAAGTTTACTGTCATAAGAATGGAGCTTTTACCTCATAAGACTACGGTAAGTTTTTAATAATAAATCAATCACAAGTCATATATATAATCGATGGAAACAACACAATCGATTAAATCAATCAAATAAATGAAATCAATTAATTCAAGAAATTTAATCGAATCAATGAAATTAATAAAACTAAATAAAATGAAATAAAATACAAGAGCAACAGTTTATGCAATAATAAATTGAGTCTGACCCAGCGATGTAATTAAGATTTTAATAATTAATCAATCGCAACTCATAAATACAATCGACAGAAAAAATAAAATTGACCAAATTAATTAAATCAATTAAATCAATAAAATTAAATAAAATTAAATAAAATACAAGAGCAACAGTTTATGCAATAACAAATTGAGTCTGACCCAGCGATGCAATTAAGATTTTAATAATTAATCAATCACAACTCATAAATATAATCGATAGAAAAAATAAAATTGACCAAATTAATTAAATCAATTAAAGTCAGTAAATTCAATCGAATCAATCAAATCAATAAAACTAAATAAAATAAAATAAAATACAAGAGCAACAGTTTATGCAATAATAAATTAAGTCTGACCCAGCGATGTAATTAAGATTTTACTAATTAATCAATGACAACTCATAAATATAATCGATAGAAACAATAAAATCGACCAAATTAATTAAATCAATCAAATCAATCAAATCAATAAAGTCAAAAAATTCAATCGAATCAATCAAATCAATAAAACTAAATAAAATAAAATAAAATACAAGAGCAACAGTTTGTGCAATAATAAATTGAGTCCGATCCGACCATGCAATCACAGATGGATCTCGTTGAGTTTTATTATACGTGGAAGCGTTCGAAAGAAGCAAAAGGCTTGGTAGCATCGAGGGCACGTCGTTTCCTTCGACGTCGATCCAAATCGCCAAATCTCATAATCGGCTCACCGACCGCCGAGGGTATGTTGACCAGAAGTCAATTAGCCGCGGTAGAGAGATCCGACAAACCTGCGAAAAAAATGTCCAACGCAAAGAACACCATGTACACGGGTATAAAAAGAAAACGTCGAGTCGCGAGACAAACGAGGTAAGATTGAAATTAATTTTCTCCATAAATTAAAAATCAAAACATTAAAAAAATTATTATTAACTCTAATGAAAAAAAATAAGATTTTGTGAAAGAACAAATATTTTTTATCAGTCCAGTACATATTATTTTTATGAAAAATATTTTTTCAAAGTTTATAAATCGATATCGCATTGTTATTTTCCACAGGCTCCATTTAATAAAAGTCTGATTGGAATTCGATCGACGATAACCCTCAATTGCAATTCATCAAGGACGAATGAAAACAAGGAAACCTGACGAATTGAATGATAATCGACTCTTTTTGTTCAATTTTGAGCAACCAAAATATCGTTAATTGCATTCCTTTTTGTATACGAATCCTTGAGTTGATAAACAAAAATGTACATAAACATAAATATTGTAGTCATCTTATAATAGTATTAATAATAACGATAATAATAATAATAATAATAATAATAATAATAA